>JAFVLL020003390.1:0-44465 GCA_021397915.2 Tor tambroides | reverse complement strand
AAAGCGGGGCCGGCACCGCGAGGAACGCTGGTGAAAGCTCCCTCCTCAAAGAGAGCCCTCTGAGAGCAAGCATACGCAGTGACAAACGCTCACAAAGCGGGTAGTCAGCTCCCTCGAGAGCTGACTCTGCGTGCTCTACTCTCAAGCAGACCACACACGGACTGCGTGTATCCCCAACAATTGAGGAGCACACAGCCTGTAATGCGATCTGCTCTCGCCCAAGTGCTTAGTACTCTCCTGCACTTAAAGACATAGATCATAGAACGACAGACACAGGGTAGCGGTTGCTGAATGACAAAAAGCTGACGCCGGTTCCACCGCACGTGCTTTTATGCTTCCTGGCCGATTACGTCACCCGCCCGTGACGTCTCGCCCTTCCATTGGACAGATTACACATGTGATTCAGAGCGCGGTCACGCTGGAGGCGTTCCCCTAGCGTTTCGACGCAGCTCGAGTTCCTGGAAGGGAACATGTTCAGCCTCAGCCTCAGACGTCATGCCCACGGACCGTTGGCTAAACGTCTGATGCATATGGCACACAAAAGTGGAAACATTTCAGGAGTTTCGAAGTCGTCCTCTGATTTGTTGAATTATACAGGATTTCCGGGAGACGTGTGTGTCGCGTTCTTTAACGTTACGCAAGACTAAAAACATGTAGGCTATTAGTTCAAATTGCTGCTGATTATTTGTAATATTTTGTTTATTAAAAAGTGAAGTAGCATAAAGCTATTTTTCCCATGTTGTTTCTCTGAAAGGCAGCTCAGTTAATATTTTGGTAGTTAGAAGCATAGCTAGCTGCACTTTTTGAGCACACTGAAGGTATTGGATGGACTACTAAGTTACACTCAACCCAATGAACCATACTCCCATCCGGGTCACGGCACCAATTTAATAGGTCCTATTTGCACAGCTCCCATCGAGAGTTGAACCAGCGTTGACTGACATGGTAGGAGTGTGCAAACAAAGCTAAAGACTGCAGCCACTAGTATCAGTCGCTAGTGCGCCTCTTGAGGCCTGGGCAATTAGGTTTACTTACACAGTTTTTACCAGCTGGCTTTCGTTATATTTACTCCCTAAACCTCATTCTCATCTGGGTCACGGCACCAGTTTAGCTGGTCTTACATGCTCCGAGTGGGAATCGAATCAGTGTCGACCGGCAAGGGAGGTGGGCACATTAACAAATGACAATGAAACCTGCAGCCATTCATCCAACATATAAAAATCATACCCTATGTTTTTCACAGAAAAACATATCTTATTGATTCCTCCACTCGTTTTGACTTCCCTTGGCTTCTAACTTTTCAACTAAGGTAAACATTTTTGGTTGGACATGCTTGACTGTTCACATTCCCTCACTGAAACAAGGGAAATTCTGACACAGAAAAACAGTGTTAAAACTTTCAACACTTAACTTTCAAACCTGCATCTCCACAGGAGCACCATGGGCTGAAGTGTTGCAAGCATGTACGCTAGCACCACAGTACTGCAACCAGTTTACCAAAACCACCCCACATTACCCTTATTACGAATATTAACCATTTTTTTATTATAGTAAAAACATAGTAAACATGGTTTTTGGCGGACTGATTACCACATATAGCCACAGTTTTAATGCAATTACCATGGTTAAACAATGGTTAGTGTAGCAAAAGATGGTAAATCTGTTACCATGGTTCAACTACAATAACCATGATTTTTTGGTTTTATTTGTAGTAAAACAATGGTTAATTTTCATAAGGATACTTTTCATAAAGATGTGTCCAAGATGCTAAAGCTGTTTGCTAATGCTAATCCTTTGAGGAAAACATTCTGAAGCACTTACAAGTTCTTTATCTTAAAACTTCTGATTTCTAGCTTGTCCATGTTGGTTATTAACTATTAGCATTAGCTGGTTGAATAGCCATTTTGCTTAAGCTGGATTTTCCGGCAGGCATTGTGGTGTCAGCACACTCTATTAGAAAACTGTTACAAAATTACAGTATTTATAGTGCAGTGACAAATTTGGCTGTGGAGTTGATTTGATATTATTGGAGATGTGTGGGATATTGGAAAGGTAATCTGAGGGGACATCAGTGAGATATTGCTTTGCTTGAGCGTGCTGAGAGTCGGTGTGTGATTGACGCGTGGCAGGTGGTGGGGGCGTCTTCTTATCAGGTGGCCTCAGGGACAGGGTCAGAGGCACGGTGCTAGTTCGATTAAGAGATGGTGTCATAACTACACGCCCAACCGTGTACTGCAGATGGATTGGGGGGGATCTTCAGGGAGCCCCATGTCTCAAAGTCTCGTCGAACGAGGAGCTCCTCCATCTGTTGTTTGCCTACTAAGGCATGTTGTCAACTCACAGAGCAACATTCAGTCTCCTGTCTGTTTGACGTAAAGCCTCTAACTGTAGCTCCATCATTCTACAGGTTGGCGGGCTGAAATTTATCTAATATTGTTTTTTTTTAACGCTGCCATCTTTTAAAATACAAAAATCAAAATACAGAATTTCAAACATTAATATAGTAAAACAGTAATAGCCAATAAGCTTACGTTATGCCACGCAACTTCTAATAGGTGGCAGGTGGTATTAATTAAGGGACAGCATCTGATTGGACAAAACACGTTTGGCCTTTTCAAGCTGAGGTACAATTTAATTAAATTTTGGCATAAAACAATTTATGAAAAGAACTAGGCTTACATGTACCATCATTCTCTATGGCAGCACGAGAATGATAAATTGCATTCATAGCATTGAATGCACACTTTGCTCTATTTTGTCACATAAGTGCTAAAATGCTTTCTGATTTTGTCAGGAAAATGAAAACGAAAGCACACTGAGCATTTTTAGACTAAAATCACATCACAACACAATTACAATTTTCCAGTTTGTAAGTAGGAATTTTTCAAGACTACCTGAACGCAGAATAAGTGTAATTTAATTTGATCCGAAAAAAGGCTCTGAGGATTAGAAATACACTCTGTTGAATGCAGAGTATAGGATGCAATTTTCCCGATTAAAGATTTTTTTTTCCCCATTTCAATTTTAAAAAGGCATATTTTCAAAGTTTCAGCAGCTAAATGATAGGCATCCAGGTGTACAATAACACATGATATTGAGTGGACTTTATCATAATTCACACTACCATTCAAAAGCTTGGAGTCACTAAGATATTCATTTTTATTCAGCAAGCACTGTGGCAGTAAAGACACTTATAATGACTAATAATTTGTATTTCAAGTAAATGCTGTTCTTTTGAACTTTCTATTCATCAGAACATCCAGAAAAAAGTATCACGGTTTCCACAATAATATTAAGATGCAGAACTGTTTTCAACATTGATAAAACAAGAAATGTTTCTTGAGCAGCAAATCACCATATTAGACTGATTTCTGAAGGATCATGTGACAATGAACCGAAAATTCAGCTTTGCATCACAGGAATAACAAAAATTTAATATATATTTAAATAAAAAAGCAGTTATTTTAAACTCCAATAACATTTAAAAATGTGTAATGTTTTTATTGTTTTGCTTCAATGAGCATAAAATACTTTTTTCAAAAACATTACAATCTTACCAACTCCAAAACTTTGAACGATAGTGTAAATAAAATGTTCTAACATGCTTCTGATGTATTCATGTCTTATAAAAACATTTAAAGTGTTAAAACAAACTTACAAAATGCTTCTGAGATTGGTGGTGATTTTCTCTGGCTTTCTTCTAGCTTTAAAGTGCTAAATCCGAGTTAACTCATAAAAAGATCAAACTGTTCAACTCTCTACATGTGTCTGATATTTGTTCAATGTCCAACTTCAAACAACTTTCACAACCTTTCAGCCTATTAAACGTGAACACAGGGATCTCATGTCTCCATGTTCATGTTAACGTACACTTTCATATAGAAAACCTAAACTAAAATCACATCTGCTATGAAAAAACTGCAATGTAAGATGTTTTTGGACTTTAAAGAAAGTGTTTGAAGAAATCTTTGTGCATATGAGATTCTGGTGCTGGTATTCTAACAACGCTGCTTGTTTCAAAAAGCTTCTGTGAAGAAAGCTGCTTGACGTATAGACCTGGATCATGCGCTTCAATGTATCCAGCTCAGAGGACTAGGGTATCTCATCTCTTTCATTAATAATAGACTTTGTTCACCCACCATTCAAAGCTTTACAAGAGATATGGGACTTTGCTGAAGAGAATCTAAACCACTATTGACTGTTTTTCAATATATTACACAGCAATGTGGGCTGTGAAAAAGAGACGTAACTCTAAATCATTTCATAATCTCACTCAAGAACACATGGACAGAAATAAACTAAAATTGCAAGAATGTGTATATTGACGCGATCTGCGGTAGAGGCTGAAACACTGCGGCGGCACACACTGGATTCATCAACGGCGTTTTCTTTTTCCCTATTACTTATACTCATTTTCCCAAAGATTTCATTTTACTGTTCTTCAGACTACACAGGCAGTACAAAGACGTCCCTCTCAATTCCTCAAATGCCCTAAATTATGAGCAGCCTCTTCGATAACCACTAAACAGATACAAGACAGGCCTTCCCCTTTCATTTCAATCTAATAATAATTTCAGAGACATTTCAAAACTGCTTAGTGTTTAAAAAGAGAGCAGGTTTCCAAAAGAGTGACCCATAATTTAGCTGCCAGTGAAATTTAAGAGTAGTGCACAACATTTGCTGATGATATCAGCTTCTTTGACTCAATTGAGCAGCTGCAGTGAGATGCTTGATAACATCATGTTCTTAGCCCGAATTGTGAAACTGCAATAAGTGGAACACCAAGAATGAAATTACAAGATGATTGTGAGAACAGGTCTCAGTCTTAAATTTTACACAAAGGAGCTGAGATAAAGAGAAAACAATCTACAAAGCAGATCAGCATACATGTTGTATAAAGCCCAGTGCTACTTTGCCGTCTCTTTAGGGCAAGATCTGCAGTCTTTCATCGCTTAGTGCGACGGTGTCTGTGATGGTCAATAAGATTTTTTGTTTTTTGGAAAAAAAAAAGAATACTTTTATTAAGCAAGTATTAAAAGTGACAGTAAAGACTTTTATAATGTTACAAAAAAGATTTCTATATTCCTTTATACTTCTATATAAACATCATATCAGCATATCAGAATGATTTCATCAGGATCATGTGACACTGAAGACTGGAGTAATGATGCTGAAAATTCAATTTTGCCATCACAGGAATAAAATACACTTTTAAATGATATAAAAATAGAAAAAAGTAATTTTACAGAATTACTATTTTACTATATTTTTGATCAAATAAATGCAATCTTAGTGAATAAAAGAGACTTCTATGAAAAACCTTAAAAGTAAAATACATCATAATTTAATATGTCCTTTATGTTATGATTGTACATTGTAACTGATCTACATTTACCTTTAAGTTTTTCAAATCGTTTTACTATCGTTTTTTATTCTATGTGACCCTGGATAAAAGCAGTCATAAGTAGCACGGGTATATTTGAAGCAATAGCCAACAATATATTGTATGGGTCAAAATGATCAATTTTTCTTTTCTACCAAAAATCATTAGGATATTAAGTAAAGATCATGTTCCAACTTAATTTTTGATTAAAAATAAGAACTTAATTTGGACAACTTTAAAGGCGATTTTCTCAATAGTGTTAGGGTGATTTTTTTACACCCTCGGATTCCAGATTTTCAGATAGCTGTATCTCAGCCAAATATTGTCCTATCCTAACAAACCATACATCAATGGAAAGCTTATTTATTCATATGATGTATAAATTAAAAAAAAAAAAAAAAAAAAAACTGACCCTTTATGACTGGTTTTGTGGTCCTGGTTCACATATTATTATTTATTCAAAATTAGAGTACATTTTCGCTTGGATTTTAGAGATATAATTTCAATTTCACATGTAAATGACGATGTCTGTACGCGGGCTGGTGACTTGCAATTCCCAGTCAACACTGTCAATCATGATCAAATTCTTCACTAGAATGATTATCATATGTCCGACATAAAAGATGATTTGATTTCACGTCTGCCTCTGCTTCACTAGTCACATTGTACAATCTGACTAGCAACAACCACGAAGAACAGAAAAAAGGCAAAGTGTGAGTCTTGCAAGGTACACATTTTAAATCAAAACACATTAAATCGTGATTTGTTGCTCCCTATCATTTGTGCCCAGTCCCTTGATCACCTCTAATTGGCTGGAAAAAGTACTTCCTGTTGGGCAGAGAGTGAAAGCCAGGGGCTTTCAGCACAGTCAGCAGGTCACGAAGAGAAAAGAACTTGCACAACACGCACAAAAGTTGCTTGTTCCAGCTGAGAATAAAACAAACTCCTACATCCAACAATGGAAAGATAAAAATCAACAAACAGCTACACTCTGCGATTTAAATTCGCCTTTTGACGTCTATGGAGCCTTGTTTATTCACCTTTCACTTAACTATTATGGAGCTACCGCAGTGATGTATTGCAATGACAAGAATTTGCAAATCAAACCATAAGTATTTCACAAACATGAAGCGTTACAATAGCTTACAGCAGGATCAACAGAAATACAACACCGGGGAGTCATAAAGCAATCCAGCAGGAGTGTGTGCGTCACAGGAAGGCCGAATCTAGCCCTAATCCTCTGTGAATCACAGATAATGACACGTCTTTAAAGCTGCAGTGTTTGAAGCAATCATAATCGCTATAGAAAACAGCCCATTTTTTTTGAGATGAGTAATTAACCCGGCTCCTGCGAGGCACATCAAGCTTCTTATAAAAGCTGTCTGATCTCTTTCAAAGTTGTCCATCACCTGTCAGTCAGCGCACGTACGCCGACAGCCTCGTCAAGCAGGAATTAGCGTACCCTTGTCTGCTTAACTACCTGTGCGAGACGAGAAGGCCGAGACAGGAATTTCTGATTCGCTGCTCAGTTCCTGACAACTTTCTCACAACTCTTTCAAGGGCCTCGGAGGTGAGATTGAATCTTTGCATGAAGGTCTGTGGTTGGACGATAGCCAGGCATGCCATCCTCGTTTTCTCTGCATGAAGAATGGGGCCTGACAAAGTGTGCGAAGAAATCCCACAAGCGCGGATCAGAGGTGCGAGTGCGTGAGAGCGTGTGATCGCAGACCAGATGGAGCTATAAAAGAAAGTAACGTAAGTGAAACGGTAATTTTAGTTTGTATACTGTGTGACTGACAGCTGCACGTAACAAATTCGTAATCACATGTCGCCATCTGCTTTAAACGTAATGAGTAAAAATAAGCCCTTTAAATTTATCTTCAGCAGCGAACAATTGTTCACAGCTACAGTTGTGCTGCTAGCTCTGCCATCCTGGTGATAATGAGAGAAAGATCAACAGCTTCTGGAGGGGTAAAACCAGATATACGGACACATACAGAATATTGTTGTTAGCTGGGAGTTTTCTGTTTCAGCCCAGAGGTTAAATGAGGTGCAGAGATGAAAGCTGGACAATGGAATCCTGTCTGGGCTGTTTCACTTTCACTTAAAATTCAATATTTGGATGATTCTAAACACTTTTAGCAAGCAAACTGGGTTGTTTTAAAGCAAAACAGAAACAAAAACTGCCACAATTAGGCTAAGGTCTGCTAGCCATGTCAACCACTGTTATCAACTGTTTCCTCAGCTTAAAAGTAATTCTCGATTCCTTTACAGCCGGCGTTTTCAAAGGGTCTTTAAGAGGAAAACATATTTACATTGTAACGTTAATTTAAAAAAAATATGTATTTATTCATTCATTAATTCATTCAGTCATTCACTCATTAATTAATTAATTTTTATTTTACAATTTTAAACATAAAAAATCATGAGATTAATTATGGATGTTTTTGACAGTAAGAAATAAAAACTAAACTCAAACAAAAGAAGTCTCTTATGCTCACCAAGTCAGCATTTATTTGATAACAAATGGAGTAAGAACATATTTTAAATTAAAGCAAAGCTGAATTTTCAGCATCTTTACTCTTATATTAGTCTTCAGTGTCACATGATACTTCAGAAATCTTTCTGATTTAATACGTTTGAGGAAACCATGATATATTTTGCATTACCCATTGATGAATAAAAAGTTCAAAACAACAGTATTTATTTGAAATAGTCTTTTTTGACCTGTCAAATGCATCGATTAATAAGAAATATTATTAATAACATACAACTTCCTGGGCATCAGTTTGCAAACCCCTGACTTACACAAAGTAAAGATGTACATTTGAGTATTCATGAAGGTAAATACAACAGCATTTAAAGTTGTTTTCATTTGCCATTCAAATATGTGCCTCACTGAACGCAACATCAGCATCTTAAGTTACAGAGACAATTCTACTGGGATCACTCCAGGATCGTCTCTTGCTGGGTTTGAATCAATAAGCTTTTAGTTATCAGTTCAGATCTTTAACCACTAGTTTACAGTTTCCACCAAAAAAAAGATTAGCAGATCCCAAAAAGACCCAATGAGACCTCTCAACATACTAGCAGCCTTTAAAAGGCTTTTCTGACCACGAGAATCTTGAGCAATACTCTCTTCTGCAACACCAACATCTGTTTAGCAGCTTGAGGAGACAGCCATGTCTAAATGGCTCGTTCCTACGGGACAGCATCTACACAGTAATGGGCACAATGTTCTGTGTGAACTGCTGCCGGCTCATTTTGAATCACTGAGACTGTGCCACTCCTCATCTGGCACGTCCCTGATGCATGAGAGCCCAGGAGAGATGCCAACTTCATCCTGCCCATGGCATTCATATCCAAAAACACACCATTCTCTGAGCTACACTTTTCCATGCAGTCACCACTGGGACTGGGATGGTTGTTCCATATCAGTGCCAGCCTGAAAGTGAACCCCAAACAGTGGTTCATAGCTGGCTGATTATTTTATCAAGGAACAAAGAAAGAAGAAGAAAGAAGAAATGCACCAGATACTTTATAGACCCTCAACACACAGTTCTTAGAAGGGATTTGCAAAACTGCCTGATTTCAAAATTGACTAATCAGTGGTTTGCATGAACGACAAAATTTTACAGCGAGAAAAAGTCTTAAAACCGTTGTGAAACCTGTGTGGACAAATCATTCACCCTCACGTGAATCCGGATTGCATGGATTCCTATTGAAATGATTGGATTTCACTACGAAAATTTGCCAAACAACAGTAAATGTGACTGCATCTTAAGCCAAATTTTGCAGGGAACAAGTCCCTGTCCATAGTCAGTAGTGTAGCAGTGTATGAAGATGTCACTTTAAAACCAAGCAGCTTTCTATTGGTCAAAGTGGGAAATTTGCATGATCAACTTGAATCCACTGCGAAATCTGCACACGGAAATCTTTTCCCAATAGGGTTTGCTAAAGATTTCAAAGGGGTCACTGAGCTCACTGTAGTTTGATGGTTATAAACAGTGATGAATCGGTTACAGTTTGATGACAACCATGACAAAATTCCAGACCGTTAGTATTAAAATTTAATATTTTAATTATCAATAAACTGTATATGATTACCATGATTTAAAACAAAGTTAGTAACAGCGTAGGTTTCATTTTGTGTGAAAAAATGGCAGAAAGCTGTGAAAGGTTTTACAGAGGGAAATTGAATATGAATATGATATGAATATGAATCAAAATATGAATGAATTATATGAATGTATCTCTGAAGGGAACTGTCCTGAGGAAAGTTTCGAGGCTCTATTTCTGCTGTTCCTTAAGCGCCATCTGCCGTCAGTGAGTGAATTTATATTTTCATTCAGCCTTTCTGCCGTTTTTGTTCAAACCAATTCAAAAATCAGACCAAATTTTTATGCAGTTGTAAATTTTCAAACAGTAAATAAAAAAATAAAAATAAAAAATGCAAATGAGCCTGTGTGTTTTAAAAATATAAAAAACTCAAATAATAAGGCATCTGAACTATTAACAGAGCAGATAAAATAACTTCAACCATTAATCACTTAGACCCATATCATATTTTTTTTTTTTTTTTTTTTTTTTTAAAAAGTCTGAAATGTGAGGTTCATCATTCTATTAAGATGATTTTTTTTTCAAAACGTTCTTTTAGCATGTAATTTTTTTTTATTAGATAACATGTTATGTTGTAGCCACCCAACCAACATTTTATTTTATTTTTTTTCATTTAAATTCTGCCCATCATTGTTAAGGTCATTATTTCAGTGTTTCTGCTGTTGTTGCATTCATTAGAAACTTTACCATTGATTTTTTTTTTTTTTATGGGGGTTAAAATAGAGCACTGCACTAGACAGTGTGTATGCGCCAAACACATTTGTCCTCGTTCACGTTCAAAAAATTATACTTTTGAAAGGTTTGCATGCTCAGCTCTGCACAAGACAAAGGGGAATGTGGAAAATTAAATATATCTGAGCTTTTAACAATCCTATTCCTGTCTTCAAAGGTGACTTTGGACTTGTAACAATATGTTGCATTGTAAGTGTACCTGAGGAATGTAGGAACATGGCATACGCCGTGAGGAGTCGCAGGTGTTGAGAACGGCCCCGTTCTACCCACCAGCTCTTTCAGGAAGAAAACTACTCTCCCTTTGAAGAAATTGATGAAAAGCAGATGAGAGAGTTAACCTCCAGCCACACTCGCCTGAGTCTTTTGATGTCTATCAAGGCATGTTTATTCACCTTGCATTCATGCTACGAAAATCTCATTTTAAGGAACAGAGGGCAGACCTGCCAGGCATTGCAGGGAACAGATAAAAGCAGATAGGAGTTGTCCAGAAGAAATGGCTTCCTGTGTTATCTTATTCCAGGACAAATTAGCTCCAGTCAGGGGAGGTTGTACGGGCATGGAGACATCATGCTCTCAGACGAGGCGGCGTTGTTCATGTCGCATTGTATCGCCACACATCTCTGGCACAATACGCCATTGCTATTGACATAAACAGCAGGCTTGACGTTATCTACCCCGGCTAAATCTTCTGCATCGGGGGAAACATATCTAAATACTAATGCGCCTCTTGAAAGCATCTAATTGAGATTATCAATGGAGTACCTTTCTACTGGGATAGAGATTTTGAGTCATTTCATGCCTATGCATAAAAAAGAAATACAAACAGAAATACATGCAAAGAAACCATTTTATTTAACAGGCAGGGGTGGTAAAAGAAGCCACTGATGTCATATGTGAAGGCAGTGTTTCATCTGCTGCCTGTGCTCATCTCTTTATCTGAAGGAGGAAGGGCGATCATCGAGAGGGAAGTCAAGAAGTATTCACGGAAAGGAGCATAAAGAAAATATGGTACGCCAACTGGTGCCAACTAGGCCAAATGTGACTTGCAAATTGACCAATATAATGGCAAGAGTATAGGCCTACGCATTTAAAAGAATAAATAATAGCAATTGCAATTACAGTAAAATAAGCAAGCCTCCAGAGAAAAAAAAATACTAGGGAGCTGTTGGCTCTTAAAATTAAACATTTAGGAGCCAAATTACTTTTTTAGTTGACAGAACTGCTTGATGAAGTTCAAAGTGGGTTAGTTGCCATTTGATGATCCAGTCCAGATTGTATTTGTGTCATGTAAAATTGTAAAAAAAAAAAAAAAAAAACTGTATATAAAAAAAAAATTGTATATTTCTGTCTATTTCAAAGAAGCCAAATGTTGTGTTGACTATGGCAGGGGTTTTCAAATTAGCCAAAAAGGAGTGCTAAGGGGTCCTTGGAAAATTTTAGAGAAAGAGCATATAAACTGTAAAAATTAATAAATGATGAACAAATATTATTTTACCTAGCTAACTAAATAAATAAATAACCTTGCAGTTTTACTCCCAAATAAAGTTTCCCTTACAACTGATTCAACATGATCTCATTTTGACAATGACTGATAAATAATATTTAGATTAACGTTTATTAAAACAAAACTATGTTGTGAATATATATCTTAAATTTCAAGTGTTAGATTACAGTTCATTTCAACTCTTCATCTTAAAAATGATTCGCTAACCAAGTGAGAGAGTCGGTTTTGAAGTCGTGGTATTGAAGGTGGAAGACAGCGCTGTACATTCACTCCCCCCACCTACCATTCCTGCCGGACCTGGCCTTTGGGTCACGAGTCCGACTCTCTAACCATTAGGCCACGACTTCCCCCAGGTAAATCCACCAAATGAATACGAAGGAATGCACACAAACTATCCCAGACTGTCATCAATGACGACTAGATTTTAAATCATTCTCACAAGTTTATTTTAGTTGAATCCTGGCAAGAGACGTACTGTACAGTGTCGACAGCTACTTTATAACAGGAGTGTTTGTGAGAAATGTGCTGTGCATTAATAGACCTCAGAACTGAGGTCTATTAATCAAAACTGATAATCACCATTACAGTATCAAGGGAAATAATGGACAATTTTGATTTTTTTGTCATCACATGCAGCCCTAAACAAGCGCTCTGTGCCACAGAGATTTCTTCAATGTACCTCCAATGAAGAGGAGGTGAGAGTGGCCGATCTGACAGCTCGAGAAGCAACTTCTCTAATTTGCAGACAAATTCGCAAGTCTTCACTAGTCAGTCATGAGTGTTAATTGCTAAAGACAGGAAGATTCACGAGTGAAAGGACAGTGTTATTGTGTATTCCAGCACATGGTACATGATAAATTAAAGAAAAAAATTATATATATATATGTATTTGCAGCAAATTCGTGCACTTAACACTATGCTCGATGCGATGTGATGATATTTTTGACATGGTGCTTCTTTAATTTAGCAGCAGCACTCCATGACAATATGTCTAATCGAATACGTTCAACTGCACACATTAGCTGCTCACTTGGTTAGACACCAAATCATTCATCAATTCTGCCAATGGTGAAAAGGCTCGAACATCATTATGGGTTCAAATAAGCAAACAACAGGAGCTCTTGCACTGTGAAAAATGTCTGACCGAAGCCCTCCAACAGCTAATTGCACATTTGAAGCAAAACAAAACGCCTAATGCCCACATTCAGTGTGCATCAATACTTGACCAAATAACTCATTTGACATTAATAAATGTAAATTTCTTCTGACATTTAGAAATGATACCAAATTAATTTCCAATGCGTCTGAATAGGACTTTACATTTGAAAATCACTCACAATTAAAGTGCCAATATGTGTTTTCGGGCTGCCATTCATTCAGCAGTGAATCAAATTAAAATGCCAATACGAGTACAAATTAAGTCCTTATAGAAAAAAATCCAAAGCTGATGTAAAATAAAAAAAAACTTTCTGTGAAGAATCTGTCATCCACAGCTACTGTACACCTGTACCGAATACAAATAAAGGTGGAGGTTCTTAAAGAATCTCTATGTAAAATATTCAGATTGTTGGCAAAAGGTGACAGTTTTTCCTAAATAAGTGACTCCTTGATATTAATCTGATATTGATTATTACAAGAAATGTGTGTAAATGCTAATAATAAAATAAACAACCATAAGTAAATTTGTAAGTTAAAAATTACAATTGTCACCATTTATTCACCATCATGTCCCATGCTTCTTCTGTGGAACATAAAAGAATGTATTTTGAACAATTTTGACAACTAAACAGTTACGATGCAAGAAAAAAAAAACTGTGACATTTCTCAAAATATCTTCTTCATGTTCTTTCATTTCCACCTGAACATATAAACACTGGCTTAACCAATGGCATACATCTGAGGCGGGACTATCCATCTGTCCAACCAATAGAAAGACGTGGACAAAAAGCATGTTCTTGCATTGTTTTCTGTGTTTTCAGACTAAATACTTCTTTGCAAGCAACATATACATTGTTAATATTTCATTATAATATAAAAAATATTTCACCACTGCCACACCAGTCATTATATTTGCAATTTCATTTGGAGGTACAGAAATACACACACCACCTTTCCTTTAATATTGCTTTTAACAGAATTACATTATATATCATATTATATTACATATAATCTGAACTACAGCACATGTATGTTATTTCTGAAGAAAAACTAAGAGAGCATCAAGGACAGTGACCAACGCTTCACCAATAAACAAAGCCCAAAAGATATCATTTGTATCTCCATCAGACTACAAGGCAGGAGACGGACACAATTCAGGAGACGGGTGATATTTACAGCATGACAAAGTCCTTGAGCATACACTGAGACGTCAGACCTTGGCAACCCATATGGATGTCAAGCAACTGTTGTTTCCCCCCCCCACTTGTTATTTTTCTTCATCTGTGCTCAGATTGACTGCTTGAAAATGAGAACTGCTGAGGCTCTCAGTGCCGAGTAGCTTGAAATTGACAGTGCAAATTGAACTGAAAACTTTAGGCATTTCCTCACGGGAGAACATACACTGAAGAGAAACCTCTGATGGTTTACCTTGCAGTGTTAATTTATGCATTTCTGCACTTAATGCTGATCATCTGTATTTCTGTCATTCTGTTAGTTTTGTTTTGTTTTTAAGTCTAACATCAACATAAACATCAGCATGCATCTTTCATAGGAAGTTCTGGGAATCCAACCACAAGGTCACCATATAAAGGCACCAGCATGTTCTTCGTCTCTGTGAATCCTAATGAAATCCTCAGCGGTTGGGTTGCCTAAGAGAGAGAAGAAGTGCTAGTGAATGAATAGGAAAGAGGACTGCTTGGAATTCTGCTCCGAGATTAAGCCGGGCCGGGCCGAGGGGTCACCGAGGCTGAGGGAGATGGGAGGATTCGCCATCCCGCCTTTCAGCTCTGCTGGGTCAGAAATTGAAATCCAACGGTACAGATGGATCTGAAATTGGAAGTAACTTTACAGATGGAAAAGATGAAAACCTAGTTTGGGGAGTCCTGTAAGCTCTTGACAAGTGAAAGAATCAAATTAACC
Source organism: Tor tambroides (assembly GCA_021397915.2). Classification (NCBI taxonomy): domain Eukaryota; kingdom Metazoa; phylum Chordata; class Actinopteri; order Cypriniformes; family Cyprinidae; genus Tor; species Tor tambroides. The sequence goes on along the minus strand of JAFVLL020003390.1, from coordinate 29,649 downwards.
TCTGTGGCGGTTCTAGTGGAATCGGCTTTACCTGCTCATTGAGACGCCCCCCGCCCTCCACCTCCCGTGATGAGCTGAAGTCCTGTGAAGTTGTGTAATGAGAAATTAACCTGAGTTTAATGGGCCTGGATATCTGAGGCACGGCCTGACAGAACAGACATGTGGATGGCAGTAACTAGATGAACTCTGATATATTCGCCTATCAGAGTTCATCTAGTTGAGTCAGGGTGATCTAGTACTTTTGAGACTCTTATAATGACTTTAAGTGAATGGAATACAAAACGATACTCTAGAAGAAAGTGTTTTGGTAATGTCAATGTTAGTTAATGCATTACATATCACTAACTAACTTTTTTAACAGTATTTCTGTCATGACTTCTCTTGGAGGGATTGGAATGGTTATGTAGATGACAATGTTAATGTGTTTGGTCTTAGCAGAATAGATCTGCTACTCTGCTGCTGCGGCAGAGTAAGTACCGAGACTTGCTACTGCCAATACATCCACAACATGCTGCTGTGAGCATGTAAGAAATACTGCTGCTGCACGTATAACATATATGAAAAAACCCTATATAGCATACATCAGTGGTTCCCAACCACATTCCTGGAGGCCCCCCAACACTGCACATTTTGCATCTCTCTTTTGTCTGACCCACCCATTTCAGGTCTTGGAGTCTCTACTAATGAGCTGATGATCTGAATCAGGTGTGTTTGATTAAGGAGACATGAAAAACATGCAGTGTTGTTGGGGGGCCTCCAGGATCATGGTTGGGAACCACTGGCATACATGAATCACCCCATAGCAGATGAATACAGGTGGAGCTGGGGAAGGTGGAGGGTTTCTGAAGTGCACTGCAACTGCTATGGCAAGTTCTAGCCAAGTATTTACATGTTGAACAGCAAGCTCATTGGCTGCTGATACAAAAAGAACCAATCAGTTGGGCCATGTGATATTGATGTCATTATGTCAGATTCACTTTGACCTATCTAGAGTTTCATGCCAGAAGTTTGGATTTATAAATCTAGGTTAACATTCATTTATAAATGGATTATACATTAATACCTGAAATAAATTAATTTATACAGTCTAAATATATTAAAAACATTTGAAGAGTTTATTTGCAAAAACAGATAACTCTGTTTTTTTATGTTATCATGTTTTTATTGTGCTTTATTATGTTAGATGTATTTTTTAGTTATTTTTAACCTAATCAAAATAACTCAGCTGCAGATTGATTGAGATTAATTGGAATGCACAATGAAAAAACATGATTTTTGAAAATTGTTAAAAACAGTTATCTGTTTTTGCAAATGAACTCTTCATTTATATAATTAATTAATTTTAATAAGCAAAAAACAAAAAAAACAAAACACATATATGCAGAAATTAACTTAGGTTAATAAATGCTGTAAAAGTATTTTAAACTGCACAACAATGTTAGTTCATGATACTAATGCATTAACTAATGTTAACACATTCTTACCATTGCTTCTTTTCACAATCAGTGCTGTACTACTAGATAGTAGGGATGTCAAAAGTAGGTCTGATTTGCTACCAAGTCAGTCAGGGTGCGAATTACACAGTGACCTTTAGAGGGGTCAGTAATATATTACCTATCTGCACATGTAACGTATTATATGTGACCCTGGACCACAAAACCAGTCTTAAGTGTCAATTTTTCAAAACTGAGATTTATACATCACCTGAAAAGCTGAATAAATAAGTTTCCATTGATGTATGGTTTGTTAGGATCGGACAATACTTGGCTGAGATACAACTATTTGAAAATCTGGAATCTGAGGGTGCAAAAAAATCAAAATATTGAGAAAATCAAAATAAAAAGAAAACAATGAACTTGCTCATTTGTAATTGAATATTAAAACGCCGAATGGCGAGATGGAGCCCTCAACAGCTCAAAATAACAGTACCAGGTGTATGTAAATGACAGATATTAGCACCTGTGAGTCACAGAGCTTGTGATTTCAGAATTAGATGATTATAATAACTCTTTACAATAGCTTAGCCTAATGCATCCTGCCTCTCATTGATAACTGCAAACCTGTGCCTTGACTGCAGCACCCTAACAGCCTGCTAAGCCACATCATTAGGTTTTCATGGTCTCTTAAATTATCACAGTGTAATTTTCTCTATTTCTATAAACTGTAAAAACCCACAATGGACTCCAGCATCAGTCAGAGAAAATAACAGTGACGCATTTATAATCATACCCGCTGCCGTAGATTCAGTTCACAGTATAGTATGCACAAAACTACGCATTTTAAAAATCGACTGGTCGTGTTATCATCTCAACTGCCAGGCAGGCTTTATGATCCGTTGCTACTCAGATTAGCAAGATGACAAAAGCTCCAGAAGTCCTCAACAATACCCATGAAACAAGGCTTAAATTGTGAATGTAAGAAGGAGCAAAAGATAAATATGTAACATTCGTAAAACAAAGTCGTTAATGTTCTGGAGTCACATTCTCTCCTCACGGAGTGAATCATCAAGGGAGTGGGAGCACCTGCTGCGGGAACCACATTAAGCTAATTTTAGTTAAAATGTTTTAAAACATGCAGGTTTATCAGGCAGACAAATGTCATTTCTGCAGAGAAGCTCATCACTCATCCCAGCATGCTCTCTGTTTGAGATTACTCTCCGGCTGTCGGCGGCCTCGCTCAGCCATTCTGCCTTAACGCAATTAGCACGGCTCAATGCTGTCATGACATATTCTCATGACTTCAGATAATAACATAGTTTATGAAAGGGGCCTTGCGAATATAAGTTTGTGTGCTGTGCTGTCTTTGATGTGGTTTGTTTCAGGGATAGTTCACACAAAAACGACTGGAGTTTGACAGGAGATCTGACCAATCATAACGCAGAATCTGCCATTTTGTCCAACAAACAAACCAGACCGTGTCGGTGGACTTGAACTTGAAAAATGGTGTGTATTGACATTTTTCCACGGTTGAAACAAGATACCTTCTGATGTTCATTCATGTTTATTTCGCGCTATAACTAGTAACGAGGAAGAGATGATCAGTGCAAGTGCCGCTTAAAATGAAGCACTACAGCAAACTGTCACCACACATTAAAGAGCCACAAAACACTATTTACTGTTTGAATTTCTTAAAAAATGAAAAATTGGAAAGCTGAGACTTTGTTTCATACAAAAAGTAACATGCTCTGTCTTGTCTGTCAGCACGTTGGCAGTTTCCTCTTTGCTTTGCAATGTATTTTTCCCTGTGTGGCTAGAGAGAGCCATGGCTTGTTGGACATAGCAACAGTAACTAAGGCAAAGGGTCAGTTCTGTCATCATTTACTCACCCTCATGTCATTCCAAGCCTTATGACTTTTTTTCCTTTGTGGAACAGAATATTGTGAAGAATGTTGATTTGGTGACCACTGAATTCCATTGTGTGGACAAAAAAAACCACACACACAGATATTTCTCCAAACATCTTTTGTATTCCACACAAGAAAGTAAGTCATAGAGGTTTGAAATGACATGGGATGAGTAAATATTGACAGAATTTTCATTTTTGGGTGAACCATCCTTTTTAAAGGGAAATGGAAGTTCTAAGTTTTGGCTAGAGGTAGTTGAAGGGTAAAGTGATAGTTCATCCCAAAATGAAAATTTTGTCATTATTTCGTTTCATGTTATTCCTAACTTCCATGATTTTGTTTCTTTTGGAGTAATTTTGTAAATCGGTCATTCTTTTCCATGAAATTACAATAAATGGAACTTTTAGGTCTCAAAAAAGATACAAAAACTTAAAAGCAGCCCATATGACTCATCTTACAGTATATTCCAAGTCTACTGAAGCCATTAGATAACTTTGTTTGATGAACAACCTGAAATATAAGTCCTTATTCATTGCTAATTGCTGTTAAGGGGCAGCAATGCCCCTGTTATTAGAGCAGTCATGGCCTAATGGATAGAGAGTTGGACTTGTAACCCGAAGGTCGTGGGTTTGAGTCTCAGATCCGGCAGAGATTGTAGGTGGGGAGAGTGAATAACCAGCACTCTCTCCACCCTCAATACCACAACTGAGGTGAGACCCTTGGGCAAGGCAGCGAACCCACAACTGCTCCCCCGGTGCCGCAGCATTGGCTGCCCACTGCTCTGGGTGTATGTTCACTACTGTGTGCATGCACTTGGATGGGTTAAATGCAGAGCACAAATTCTGAGTATGGGTCACCATACTTGGCCACACACCACTTCCCTTTCCCCTTTTCCCTTTCCTTAATCACTGAGAGCAGATCAGTAAGCTGAACTGTAGAACCAAATCTGTCAAATTCGTAAATGAATAACTCAGATTCGGTTTTTGTGATCCACATAAAAAAAATCTTACTCAAAAGATAAAGCTGAGAGATTAGATTCTTCTGAATGCAAAATATTCAGTGAATAATGACTTAAATGTTGATATTTTTTTCACACAAAGCGATCATATGACTTCAGAAGACTTTGAACATAGAACACAAGAGGTAAAAAACACTTTTTTTATGATACTTTTATGGTGTTTAAAAACCTCTTTCTGTGCTCCATTGACAAAATAGTCATACAGGTTTGAAACAGCATGAGGGAGTGTAGGCCAATTATTTTCTTTTACCATAGAATGAAAGTCAAGTTGTTCTTTGCAATGAAACTCACCACGTACAAATACCTTGAGCTTAACTCAACAATAATTACAATTCAAAGTTTCTGAGCTCTGGGTTATACATATTTAATAACTTCTCTTTGCAGATTTTACTTGGTGAAAAGCTCAAATAAAAATCAATCAGTGCCTCAGACCTTAATATCATGCTATTTAAAACAAACCACACTGATTTTGCCTGCTAAAATCAAACTGAATCAAAACCAAACCCTGGAATGCTCTGAAATGCTGCTGTTTTCTTTTTAAAGAAAATACGTTGGTTTTTGCCTTCTCAGGTGATGGCGTCTCATAGTAACTGCTAGCCTCAGCAGGTCGCCGCATTCAGAAAGGCAATAAACTCCCACAGTGCGATCCTGAGCCGGGCTTCATTTGATTTCAAATCTGATTTGAATACACTGGCGTATAACTTGTTTGTGGGGCAGAATAAAGACATTCTATCCATCAAAATATCCACGGTGTCTTTCCTGAAACTGGGAAGCCATCCCACGAGACAATTAATCTGATCTGAAATGTATGGCACCATCCCAGATGCTTATGTGAATGCTTATTGATTTACTGTACACCACACATCCATATTCTTTCGGTGGACGCTGAATATGCATGTCATCTCGATATGTGTGTTTACCAAACTCTACTTGTATGAGTGTGTGTGTGTTGTGAGAGAGAGAGAGTGAATGAGTAAAGGAAGAGCAAATGGCTTTGGTGTCAGTGAGAGAGAGACGGGTCGAGTTTTCTTTCAGTGGTCTGAGCTGTGGTCCGCATTAGGGCATTTGCTCAGTACAGAGCCCCCTTTAAAATGACTCCATCATTTGTTTGTTGTAACAGAATGCAAATATGAAATGATGGCATATGAAATATTAGACAGAGGGATATGGCAATAACAAAGGGAAAGAAAGATTTTAACTGAGTGCAATGGAGCCTAATCTGAAGCAATACCATTTATTTGTTGGCTAATGGGCTATTTGCTATTCTATTGGTCTGATATTGCATTATGATACAGTCATGAGCAAAGGTTTGTGAACTCTTGAAAATGAACTGGCGTTTTGCATCAGTAGATTCTGATTGTGGGCTGATCATCAAAATCATAACATTAAAACAAAGTTAAAGAATATAGTGAATCTAAAAAATGAGAAGTACACAAAATTCATGTAATATTCAACTATTCATATAAAATGTATTTAATTGTCAGTACTGTTCAAAAGTGCGGGGTCAGTACGATTTTTTTATTATTATTTTAAATGTATTTTATTAATTTATTTTTTGAAAAATGTTATATATTATTCTTAAAATTCTTATATTATTTGTAAAACTTTTACTAATGATTTAACAATGATTAATAGAAAGTTCTTTTGAACTTTTAACCTTTTTGAACTTTCTTGGACTTTTCTTTTGAACAACAAAGAATCCTGAAACAAATCTAAATAGTACCTGGGTTTTTGTTTTCAGTTTCTGTGTAAGTTTTGTGTTTTGTAACTGATTATCAAAATTTGATGTAAAAAATATTAAAATGATTACATTATTTAATAATTATGTACCTGCATTATGTATTTTTAAAATATATTCAAAGTTATAGATGATATTTGTAGTGTAATTGTTTAAGACATTTATACATCAAAATATAAATATTAGAATATGAATATGATTGCATTGTATATATAGGCCTACTATTGTTCAAAGGTTTGAGTCTGTTAGTTTTTTTCTTATGTTTTGAAAGAAGTCTCTTTTGCTCATATAGGCTGCATTTATTTGATCAAAAATGGAGTAAAACAGTAATATTGTGAAATATATTAGAATTTAAAATAACTGTTTTCTATTTTAATATATTTTTAAGAAGTATTTTCACATTATCCTTCAGAATCGAATCTGTGCTGATTTGGTGCTCAACAATTGTGCTGCTTAATGTGTTTGTGGAAACAGTGACACATTTTGTTTTAAACATCATTGAAAATGTTTTTTTCTCTCTCTCTTTTTTTCTCTTTTGTTTCTGTTTGATAGTCACCATAGATTCAGTAAACCACACTGTCACCTCAGTGTCACACTATTTACTTTCTTACAGAGTGAGCAATAAATGTGTCTGTCATCACTGACAGGAAGCCTCCTTGTTACCTCTTCTTGCCTTTAACCCTGACAGACATAACGGTGATATAAAACAAATCATGACAGGTTGCTGCTTTGCTGTTCACAAATATTAACCATGACAGAGCCCTTAACATCCACATTCACACACGAGATAATTAACGGCTGAACCTGATGATGATATTGATGATGATGGCAACAGATTCCCTCGAACTTGTGAAGTGGAGTACATTGGACAGGCAAAGAGCAGCCTGTTAAAGATATGGACTCCCTGAACTGTTAGAGCTCAGACACTGTTTGGCTTTAAAAAGCAGAATCTCTTCCCTGCAGTGATAACTGGGTCGTCAGCTCTACCTCCAGCAAAGCAAAGCCTCGAGCTGCCAGCGGGAGTCCAGACGGCTCCAGCATGCAGAACTTCACGAGATGTCAGCAGGAGTGGACAGCAGGGAGGAAGTTACTAGCCATTACATTTTGCTCATGGGTGGTTGGAGAATCCCGAAAATGGTATAAATGGTATAAAATGGTACTTTGCCAAATGCAAAAACCCATGAATTATTAGTTAATCATGTATACATATATATCAAAAAAAAATCATCTGCCATATAGGAATATGTCACGCGAGAGGTTGTGATCTAAACCAAGCTGGACCAAGGCGAGCATTTGTAGCTAAAAAAAATATATAATTTTTTATTTCTTTCTGAAAATGATTGATCAGATCACAAGAGAAGACCCTTTATTGGCTGTGGTCATGTAGATTTCTTTAAAGCTGCCAAAATACGGATTTTGCATGGTCTACATTGAGCCCCGTTCACTTGCATTAGATGGAGACTAGGGCTGCTTGATTACGGCAAAAATCATAATTATAAATATTTTGGTCAATATTGTAATCATAATTATTTAATATGATTATGAGTGGGTCATGTGACCAAAACTTTTATATGAGTGATTAAAGATAGCAATATATATTAATAAACATAGATTTATTAATATAGGGTTGACATCAACATTTTAGAGACCAGGAAAATTTCACAATTCTCAATACCACAGCAGAATACTAGGGTAACTTGTATAAGAAAAAAAGTCCTCAAAAATGTATGAAAAATAAATGAACAGTCAGTAATAATAACATTTTTAAAAAAACGAAGCATGAACACATGTTGGTGTGCACCCCGTAAACACAATCAAGCCTTCGAAAAAATCCATGAGACCACCCCGTTAAAGCTACAAAAGTCCTTCAGTCAAGAGCAGTGAGTAATTTTCTCTTTGTATTTTGTTGTTTGGTTAACATTAAGCACACAGACAGCAGAAGGAATAGTACCTGTTGTCGCTTTAAGAGCTGCATGGATCCAATATACTGTTACATATGTATTTTCATTCTCAACTATTTACATTCACTTAAGACATAACTGACGAGGGTTTATATGAATAATCATCAAGCACTGCATTTTGACACATTTGACCGTTTAGGCGCACATCTTAAGCTAAAATTTCACTTTACTGATCCGTGTTCTCTTCCGTGTCGGAGCGTACGCACAGAACAGCGCAAGTTCTTATTCGTGCTTTTAAAAATCCACGAAAAATCCAATAAGCAATAAGCGAGTCACGTTATATGATTTTACTGATTTGCACATGAAATTTGGGCTTTTATGGGCGAGCGAAACCAAACTGCTTGAAAGGGGCAAAATAGAGTACATAAGCGTTTTATCTCAATTATTGTATTTTTGTAATCATAGGAAGCCGAAATCAAAATCAAAATCAAAATCGAAACTGTATTTCAATTAATTGCACAGCTCTAATGGAGACAAATCCTTGCATGTTTTCCTCCAAAACATTAATTTCTCTTCGACTGAAGAAAGTAAGTCATACACATCTTGGATGGCATGGGGGTGAGTAGGCTAAATAATCAGGAAATGCTCATTTTTGGATGAACTATTCCTTTAAATCTCAGCTGCACTCGCATTTGAATAAAATATTCAAGCACGTCTCATCGCAATCAGTTATAAAGATCGTAAGGACCAGTAATGTTTGGCATCACAGACATTGTGCTGCATCTGGAGGTTTGAATGGGCACAAGCCTGAAGATTTTCTGCAAATGACTAAAAACCATCATCTGATCGTCACCGACACAGCATTTAAATAAAAAAGGCATCTTGCAAAAAGAAACAGCATTTTGAAAAAGCTGTTCCAACTGCAAACATATTGGCCTCTTATACCAAAAGATCTGCACAACATAGTTTAAGTGCACGCACACACATGCATTCCCATAAAAAAGCATCAAAGAATATTCAGTGGAGAATGAATTGATTAGTTAAGCCGTCTCGTATCATATTGTGTCCCTGCATACTCAAGGTGCAATAAAAGAAAACCAGAGGTACGGTACTGAACGCGGCAGTGAAAAGGGCAGAGCAGATACAGTAGCAGCCAATAAAGACGGTAAGTGGTGTGAAATCCAGATCAAAAGGCCTTCAAAATCCTCCCCGGTGGAAGTGTAGGACAGCCCTGATTAGAGCACTGAGCCTCTCATGTGGGGATTTTGGGTAAAGATGCAGATTAGCGTGATTATGACACATGAACGCCTCCCTTGATTTCGGATTAATCATTTAGAAATGGAAATTACCTCTGCTATTTAGACCGAAGTGATTAACATTTCATAAATCAAGAGTATTTTGTATAAGGGTTGTTATGAAAGAAAACAAGAGAACGTCTTCATCATCAGTTATTGAGATGTTATTGTTGTATACAAAGCACAAACTGCCGATGGCAATAACTCTAACAAACACACCCACGCTTTATTAGTCGCAATATCTATCATATTTAATGACACCAGCATAATATTTACATAAATTCAGATAATAATTAGAAAATTACATGAGGAAATGCAAAATCCAAGACACCCCATGGGCAGCATTTCTTCGGGGGCTTCCAAGTTCAGTCTCCGTCTGTTAGCCGTAAACACAGTGAGAATACCAAAGCGCGTTATTTTACCTGACTACAGTTATATTTTGCGTGCTAACATGGATGCCTAAGTCTGTTTTAATTGCGCTAATTAACACCAGAACAATGATGTTATTAAAAGCTGTTGGCTGAGCTAAACATTGTAACAACTTTTGTCCTCTTATCAGAGTAATTGCTCTTGCAACTCAATGTAAATTGGCTTTTAATTAAAGATAACCATCTCTTAACGGTCACATGTGGTTAGGTTAAACAACAACCAAACAACAACTCACAGAAGTCCACTGAAGCAACTTTTGCTGCTGAAACCTAGCTCACTCACTATAGTCATGAAACAAGGAAGGGCAGTGAAACTGGTGGAAACCTAGAGGGTTAAAAAATCACTACTCTTCACATCAATGCTTAATCTTACACTGCTAGCAAAAAACAACAGTAATATATTATAAATATTTAATATATTGCAGTTTATCTATACCGTGGTTTAAAATCACCCTTCATCATGTCCTGATCTTCCTTCCCATAGTTTCCAGTTTCAAACTGAGGTCCTTTTTGAGTTCTTTTTGACTCAAAGTCCCCTAACTGAACACATATCTGAAAGCACCCCTATACTGGAAAAGAAGAAATATTTGTTCTGTACTTATAACAAAGCTGCTTGTTTTCAAACTTTTTTAAATGATCAGAGTAATATTTAAATATTAATAAAACATGATTAATTTTGTAATTTCATAAGATCTGAGAATCTTATTTATTTAATCAATAAAAATGATTATAAAAAAGAAATATTAGAAACATTAAAGAAACTTTTTTTTTACTCCCACAACCCTTTTGTATTTTATTTTTTATCATTTTAATTAAGTTTTTTTTTTTTAAAGTCATCTTTTGGCCCATTGGAAGTTGTCGTAAGCTGCCTACGGGAAAAAAAAAAGATTTTGCATGTTAACCTAAGACTGCAATTAAATATTATTTAAAAATTTGGTACATGTTGAAATGTTTTATTAGTTGTTAAAGTATTAGTTTTTCATTCTTTCTAGTCTAAATCCTGACATCATGAGTGTTTAACATATTTTCCTAGTATACACACACACACACACACACACACACACACATATATATATATATATATATATATATATGTGTGTGTGTGTATGTGTACATATATATATATATATATCAGCTGATGAGCAAGGAGAGCAATCACATCTAATGCAAGTCCGTCAATGTGTTAATTGTGCAGTGTGTGGACATCTGTTTAAAGTTGTAGGTGGACAGAAAGCCATCGGGTGTTCGGTGCCTTACAGCCCTTAATTACTTTCAATGTAAACTAATAATCTCAATCAGAGAGGTTTCATTTCCATTACTGTTAATGTATTCGCCATCTGGCTGCACGACTCAAGACTCAAACGTGCCTATTGTGTAAAACACACAGGCCAAAGACATGCGGCAGCTGGGCCCTGCCAACCACACAAGTGTGAAAAAAGCCGAAGCTACAAGCTGGTTTAACTGGTCCACTAAGAGTTTTACCTGGTTTAGCTTGTGAGGCAGCTGAACGGTGGCTAACACCCCTCAAAAACTAAAAACCCTGCTCAGTTGTAGAGAGGTTTTGGGCACTAAGACTCTAAAACCAGCTTTTCTGCTTTTGTTTGTTTGTTTCAGCACGGATGGAGTCAGCAGATATCAAGTCCTGGCTCTTTCCAAACACACTGACATGAGCTACACTTTAAAATGCATCTGCAACATTTATCACCCTTCAAAAAGCTGCAAGTTCCTCTCATATTTTGATATCAAACCACCTCATAACATCAGCAGAAGGATGACACACAAATATGTGTCAGAAAAAAACGATCCTGGAAGATATTATTGCACTTGTGATGTATTGGAGGAGAAAGACAGGCCAGGGATGAGACAGTGACATTTTTCTTGTCGAATATCATACCGGTAAATCATCTAGCGTGGGTATGGACAGAGCTTTCCACCAAAAAGAGAGAGATTGGCTAGGTGACCTTATCTTTGATTAGCCAAAACACTAACGGCAATTCAATGCAGATGTCGTTCGCTTTTATGGCTGAAGAATTAAAAAACAAAGATCCAGCTCATAGTTTCAATAATCGTAATGTGAATTTACTAGCTAGCAAAAATATTCTGCTAAATAATGTACAATGAGGCTGTGTTTATGAGCCTTTATCTTGCTGTTAACAGCATCTGCGTTCACTGCACGGACATTTAAAACAGCAACGGAGAGAGGTGAAGGAAACTTTCTGAAGATCTGAGGAGCAGACATTAGCATTCACAGGGCAAAGGAGGCATAAGCCAAGCATTATGAGACTTTCATGGCCCAGAAAATTTGTGCAGATTTGATACCTCAGATTAAAAAGCCAAAAGCCTCTTCCCGAACAGCTGAATCTAAGTGTGAACTGATTGGCATGTTAAATGTCTCAGAGGTAGGGGTGGGTGGTATGACCGGAATCATATATGACAGTATGAGTAATTTAATATCAGGGTAAAGGTATATACCACATTAGGGCTGGGTATCGTTCAAAAATTTTCGATATCGATACCGATACCGATACCTTGAGTTCGATACCGGTTCCTGAACGATACTTTTTTCGATACCAATTTTATGAAATCAATTTTAACAAGATTACATTATCTCAAAAAACTTTGGTTTTATTTTTTTCAGCTTGTTGACATTGATACAGACTCAAAGACTCATCTCCTGAGCCACTGCACAAAGGAACAAAATATATCCAACACAATAAATCAGTGCAAATAATTTTAATAAAGCTCAAATAGTTTTCAGTTTACACTAGTGTTTGTTCGTTTTAAAATGCATAGCTCAGACAAAACATTCATTTCTATTCATTTATTCTAGGTTGTTAAAGACTTCAAGAAATTGAAAATCTTTATCCACTTTCATAAGTGGGTGTTTTATTTTCTTTCACCATACGTTTTATTGTTATTAAATTCTGTGTTGTACTATGTGTAATTATTTGAATGCATAAAAACTAAGTTTATTCAAATTTATTCTTAAAATAGCCTTATGAAATGTTTCAGAAATTCTGTGTTCTGTATCTGGTTTTCAAGATACTTTTATTTTGACGAGTTGCCATGAATACCTTTACAGTTCTGTGTGTGTATGATATGACGCTAGTTTTACTCAAATCAAATGGTAAAATGCTCGTGGAGTGACTCTCAGAGCAGTTCTGGAGATGTTGTGCATGTGTTTATGTCCTCATTTAGACGGCAGACGCTGAAATCACCGCGAGCGTCACGCGCTTCAGTCTGTGTGTAATAAACACAACCGCGCGATATAGAGAGCAAACTGCTCCGTGCGCTTTCGAATCGCTCTCGCAGATATCAAACACTGATCAGTCAGCGCTGCGTCGCATCTAGTGAAACACACCTAGTGCTGCAGGCTTATTGCCTCACTGACGTTGATGAGATTAACCCCTTAGGTATCGAAATTTGGTACCGAACGACAAGACGTTTTTCGATACTCGGTGGTATCGAGGCAATTCGGTCGGTGCCTAAAAAGTATCGAACTCGATACCCAGCCCTATACCACATATGAAGATATTTTGGCTGGAAAATCAACCCCTAGGCCTAAATGTTTTATATATTGCATAGCGATAGAGTAATGTCTATTTTTAAATATTTTAGTGTCTATAATACATAAAAACACATTTTGTGCTTAGTGACAGAAGCTTTAAGTTGTGCCATATGCATACTTCGGTATAAATAGTAGAGCAGAATTGCTACCTGTAAACACCCACCCACTTCATATCATCCATCATGAGAGTTCAGACTGATTTGGTGAGGTTTAAAACATACACTATGTTCAAAAGTTTAGAGTCTGTTTGAAAGAAGACACTTCTACTCACTGAGGCAGCGTTTATTTGCTCAAAAATACAATAAAATCTGTAATATTGTGAAATATTATTGCAATTTAAAATATCTGGTTTCTGTTTTAATATATTTTAAATGTAATTTATTCCTGTGATGGCTAAGCTGAATTTTCAGCATCATTACTTCAGTCTTCAGTGTCACATGATCCTTCAGAAATCATTCTAATATGCAGATTTGCTGCTCAAGAAACATTTCTGATTATTATCAGTGTTGAAAATGTCATTATGCTGCTTAATATTTTTGTGGAAACTGCAATAGCCTACATTTTTCAGGATTCATTGGTGAACAGAAAGTTCACAGCATTTATTTGAAACAGAAATCTTTTCTAACACTATAAATGTCTTTAATGTCACTTTTGATCAGTGTAATACAATTAAAAGCATTAATTTCTTATTTCATTTTCTTAAGCTTACTGACCACAAACCTTTTAAAAGCAGTGTTCATCCATTCAAGAATGGATATCCTGGGGCATCTGTGTAAATAATCGTAATGCACCACTAAGACAAAATTTAGATCACTATGTAACACAATTTAATATTTGCACATCTGGTTTTAGAATTTTCACTTTCAGCAATGAGAATATTTGTGACCCTGGACCACAAAACCAGTCTTAAGTCGCTGGGGGGTATATTTGTAGCAATAGCCAAAAATACATTGTATGGGTCAAAATTATTGATTTTTCTTTTATGCCAAAAATCATTAGGACATTAAGTAAAGATCATGTTCCATGAAGATATTTGTAAATTTCCTACTGTAAATATATCAAAACTTCATTTTTGATTAGTAATATGCATTGCTAAGAACTTAATTTGGACAGCTTTAAAGGCAATTTTCTCAATATTTTGATTTTTTTTTGCACCCTCAGATTCCAGATTTTCAAATAGTTGTATCTTGGCCAAATATTGTCCTATCTTAACAAACCATACATCAATGGAAAGATTATTTATTCAGCTTTCAGGTGATGTATAAATCTCAATTTCGAAAAATTGACACTTATGACTGGTTTTGTGGTCCAGGGTCACATTTAGTAATCAGTATTTAGCACATGCCAGATGTATAATTCTCAACTGTGTACTAAAGATAAAGTACATATGTCTGTCATAGTTCACAGGTTAACTTATGAGATGTTTAAATATGTCTAATAAAGTTACATTAATTTAACACATTTCCCAAATTTGACATTACAACTGTCAAACTCGTTCTGCCTACTTTTTTTAGGAAGGAGTCCCAGCCTGTGCAAGAGCACATGAATTTTAACAAAAGTAAAGCCATTTTATTTTTACAACGTGATTTATTTATTTCAAGGACTCAAACAATGTTGGGTGAAACTGTTTTTTGTGAGAACTTGTTAAAACTGTAACACAACTATTTTAAACAGGGATGTAAATTAGACAGCTCAAAATTTGATTCCAATTGAGGAGTCCCGATCCAATTCCAGCATGACTGTCAATGCCTAAATCTCTGGAGATCCAGTGTCCAAAATGTCTATTTGATATTTATCGTGATTTACAACATAAATTAGATCGATCAGGGTTATTATCTTAATTTACTGACAAGCCTAAAAAATCATAATTACTTCAGGCCACACTTTAACTATATTAAAGGTATCATAGGTGATTGTCTTCAGAAACATTTTTTGTTATTCTGGTTGAAAGTCTCTTCACATCCTGATAGCAATCATTAAGTTAAGTGGTCTAAATGTATTTATCTGTATTTATATATTCTGTGGAAGGTGAAGGACCAAGAAATGTTCGCCCAATCAAAACCCTCGGTCCGAGCGTTTTAATTTTCTCTCCTACCTGCCTGTCAACGTATGTATTTGCATACCTCTGCGCACCCTGTTCGCGCAGACATGACACGTCATCAGCGCGTTCACGCACGCTATTGCAGACAGAGCGAGAATGGCAGGCAAACATCAACAACCCGATCTTCCTTCCTGGTATTGTAGTACTTTTACTAACTGTGCTATAAAGTTTTCTCACCGGTGAATGACACATGATGTAGCCCAGCGGTTCCCAATTCCAGTCCTCGCGCTCCCCGCTCTGCATATTTTGCATGTCTCTCTTAGTTAACACACCTGAATCAGATAACCAGCTCGTTAGAAGAGAGCTGCGTGCATGAACTGTGTTCCGATTGACATGCTCCCTACACAGTGTTCATTGCTCCCTACTCCCTGAGCAGGGAAAATCCGTTGAAGTTTATTTCACTTTGGAACATTCACTCACGGATTTGCACTGCGCAGCGTCTTCACACACAGATGAAACTTACTAGAGAAGTGTGACATAATATACCTCTGTAAATAAATACATTTAAATTCACGTCTAGCACTTTAATTGCCCTTTGTATGGAACATATATGCTTGCTTTGAACTGGACCGTTGATGTAGCCTATTGTAGTAATTTAATGTTGTCTCTGGTATTCTGCTCTTTGAGCGTATGTGTGTTCAGGGGGCGTGGCTTTGGACGGCAATTGCAGGGAGGGTGGGACATTCGCTTTCAGTGCTATCAGGCTAAAGTTAGCATTTTCCGAGATCTCCAACGGCGCCTTTAATGTGTATGTTTGACACATTCTGTCCAGATGAAAGATCAGCCTCTCTGAGAGCTCTTATGCAAACGGCTACTGTACTCGTCCCTGGGGAAATCAAGGCTACTGAATCAGTCTCAGACAGCTGAAGTCATCCATGTCTGCAGCAGTGGGACTGAGAGTTAAAGCTTATCCATGGTTCAAACCGCCTCGTGCCAATCAGGATAAATACAGTGCTGAGAAAGAGCAAGACAACTTCACAATAACTTCCCCTTCATTGCAATCCATGTTCCAGAGCAAACATCCAGTTATGATCATTTTTACCGATTAGAATGTAATAATGTTATAAAACACCAGAGCCATGCATAACAATCTTCACATCAAGATAAAAACTGCATTATATTGTCATTAGATGTTATATTAAACGATTTAACAATATAATAATAGATATATTAAAAACTAATAATTTAAACGATGTAATTATTTACTCATCCTATGTTGTTCTGAATGCATATGATAATATTTATTCTGGAGAAAAGTGACTGATGTAAGGCTTTTTATGAGTTTTTTAAAGCCAAGAAATCAAAATTGATAATACAAACACAAAATTGAATCGCAGCATTTAGCAAACAACAGCAATCCAACAATTCAATCAATTATTGAAGAACAAAATCAAGTCCCACTCTGTTTTTAATTTTCTTGTTAAATAAGTAATATCAATCAGTTATAAGTCACAGTATAGTGTAGAAAAGGATGTTATTTCCATTTTGTACTGACGTTAAGTCACAGAATTGATGTAAATAAAGACATTTCTAAAATTCTCCTTTTGAGTTGAACGAACTATCGCGTCAAAAGTAAATGTAAATCTTCAGGCAAACAATTGAAGAAGACCTTCCAGCAACAGCTGCACACTACAGCAGAATGCCGCTTTCCAGCTGACGATTATTAACAGCAGAAAAGAAATTGTGTAAACTTGTTTTAATCTACTCGTATCTGTCCCATTACAAACAAAGGAATTGCAGCCTTGAAATATTCATCCAATCTAGTGATCTGCACAGACTCTGATATTATCCCCATGGCAGCATGTTTTAGTTGTTGTTCCAGTATTCTTTAAGCACTCTCTATTAGACTTTCCCTTCAGCTCAAGCCATTCTAAACCGCCATCAAATGCTCCAATCTACCCCGCTGTCAGTTCATAACAGTGGGCATCAATGGCATCCTAAAATGATATGCAAAATGTCACAGTGAAATTAATAATGACATTCATGTTTCTGCAAATGCTGCTATTACACAGCTGGAAACCGCGAGATGCAGAAAACCTCCTCGCCACTTACGGTTAACGACCGTTTCCTCCTGACATTATTCCAGCCTTCTCAAAAGTACTCTTCAAGACCGAACTGCAGAAAGCCTTCACACATTCTGACATTTCAGATTTGTAGACATTTGAGGTGTCAAAAAAACCATTGAGTTCTGGCGAACTACTTAAAAGTCATTACCTGCTAAACTTGGGGTCCTACAGCAAATACCAAGGTCACGGATTTCAATCGCCTTCTACAAGGATTCGCCTGTCAGTCTGAAATGAGAAGTTTGCTCAACGACGTACGCGAGAAAAGGTAACTCTTCGCATTTTCTCTACACTGAACATAGATCCAATCAAAGCAAAGTCATTTGAACTCCTGAAAGGTCTACGATAAGAGCAATGGATTATTGTATTTCCAAAAGCGAATCATTTTTCTATTTAAATAATGATAAGTACATCAGTGACCTTTAGAAGTCATTAAAACTGGAATTTACCACCTCATTTAATCTATCATTAGGCGAATGGAGTTTTCAAATAAGTGGCTCACGCAATACGACATCGATACAGACATCACTCTTTGTCTTCCATTCGTCGCGTTGAAAATATCACGAGGGCAAAGCAGAGTAGGGGTCAATGAAAATCACTCCCAACAGTTTAATAATAACCGTTCGATACAGCATTAGCTGTTATGGACTCTTTTATGATAGCTGTGGTGCCGCTGAATGCACGTCATTGTTGTTCAGGCCACTCTTTTTTGTCTTCATCCACTCCTGCCTCCTAGCAACCCGTGTAACGCTACACCGTCTCGGTTTGTTGCGAGGTGCACACCCCACCTTTAGACGCTGGCGCTTGAATGGTGACCCAGTCTCTGTTTGAATACCAATGTTAGCACACATAAAAGAGCTATTCAACAAGTATCAGCACATCCCCCCATCATTTAAGAAGCTTTGATCTGTGCCACATCACCACGTGGCTAATCTTCAATGTCACTGCTGTGTCACCACATCATACAGCAGCCTAAAGAGTGTGTAGCTGAGACCGGTTAAAAATTCAAAGAGTGGCAGGAAATAAGACACCATTGTCTGACAGGTGTGTCTTTGGTAGGGGCACGGACATGTATGTGCACGTTTATACACATTTAGCACTTTCCATGGCACTGGTTTTCCCTGACCAAAGTAAATTTGTGTTTCACTGGCATCTAATTAACACAAAAAGAAAATTAAATCAATAAGGAAAGCTCAATCACATACTGCTCAGAATGGCCACTGTAGCTGATGTTCAAATACGATCTGCACCTAAACAGAGTAAAACTGTATCCACATCTTTTTTTAAACCATCTTGGTTGTGGAATTACTCTTCTTATTCTTTTTCTCCACAGGAAAAAAAAAACATTATAGAGATCTATGCCACAAATTAAAACAACCAACTCACAATCACAACTACAGCTGCACGATACTGTGGAAAAAAACGACATTGCAATGTTTTGTGTTTATGTATTGAAAAAAGAGAAAAAACACATTTTTTAATACTTCTTTTACTAAATGATTTATTTGGGCTGATTTTACATAGATGAAAAATATAATTTAGTTGTATTTTTTCAATTAAAAACTTTTTAGAGTAAAAAAGACTGTTTTGAGTGCAAACCATCCTTTTAGGGCTGAACAATTTGGGAAAAACTTGAAAAAATTAGGTGTTCACACTTGGGAACTCTCTTTATAAGAACTAATAAATCATTTTTCAGTAACAGTAATGTGAACAGATTTAAAAAAAAAATAAAAATAATAAATAAATAATTTAAAAAAGGCTTTTCAATTGAGTGTTCATAGGCACATTCACATGGTAATTATTAATTAAAACACTTAAATACAAATATATTGTAATAATATGTACTGCAATAAAATAGTATTTCATAAACAATTCAATTTATTTATACAACAACTGTAAGGCAACAATCCTAATATTTAAGCTTTTTTTATTTTTAAACATTATCAAGCTTAGGGCCTATATTTTAGAGGATTTAAAGCAAATGTGTCGACACTGTTCATTTATCATTTTAAAGCTGCAGTCCGTAAGTTTTGCCTCTTTGTCGCCATCTCTGTTTGAAAACCTGGAATTGCAGCTGTGTGCGGAATTATTTTGCTTGCGTGGGCTGTGCTCTGGCATGGCTCCAGCGCGGATGAATCTTATGTTTTGAGGTGAATGTGTAGCTGTCAGTCACCGTACCGGTGTGGATATTTACTGTACTTCGCAATCACAGATTCTACACTATGTCTTGGAATATATGACCCAAATAAGAATTTTCCACGTATATTGTCATCTGAACAAGTAAGTAACAAGTCTGCCACGTTTGTTCTGCCCAACTGAGGAAAAAAGCATTACCATAAAACACACTACCAATGGTGATTAAATCTAACGATCGGTTAGCTCATATCACATCAAACGTGCAAAGTATTATTATTGTTACACTTTATTCTCAAATTATTAATGTTAACAACATCAGCATTGTGTGACTATGAGTATAGTGTGTATTAACGTGTAGATTTCAATTTCTGTACAGTCTAATCTCTAATTGTCATACCATTCGAATTTCATATTGAGAAATTCTTTTAACCCAAAAAGCAAACTATGCTCCCTTCGAACTGGTTTTCTTTAAAATACAAATCTTGTGTAATCCCAGGCTATCTGTAATCAGAAGCACATTTAAAACTGGAATATAATTTAATTTCATTCACATGTGTTTCATAAACACACAATCCTTTCTGGATTACAATCCGCCATCAAAATGATACATTTAATTATTCTAGCTGCTGTAAGAAAAGGTTATAAACTATCCGCCACCTGAAGGATCCTCACATACGATAGCCTACTAGCCGGGACAACTTCTTTATGTTTACAGACGTGACGTAATGACGCAGTGCCATGCTTGAATTTCCTGCGAAAACCTACCCGTACCACTCAAACTAGAAAACATTATTATAAGCTTACCGTTGTGAATCAGGCTAAAGTAAGGCAATAGTTTTGAACACTGGCTGGTTATGTACTTGCTCAAATATTGATTTCGGATCATTTTTAACCAAAAAAGTTACGGACTGCAGCTTTAAGTAAATGAACACAGTTTCACTTGGAAACTTGCTGTACATATTTATTTAATTATATCACAGTTTTTGCTAATCGCACTAAGCCAGTTTTATTTTGATATGCCACGTTGGCCTAACTGCAACATTACAAACTTTGATTTCAATTTAAAAAGTTGGACAAAAAGACAAATATGCAATAGTGTGCACTCAAAAAATAGTTTGGTCAATGAACTTAATTACAACTTCAACACAATTAGTTTAGGTCTGTTTCAGCAAGACTAAAAGAGGTTAATTTGAACAAATGTTTTGAACCAACTTAAAAGATTTATTAGATAATAGTAAGTTATTAAATATTTCAATGGCTTTCATGATGCATGTGACCTCAGGTAAACCAAACAGCCCAATCCCATTCAGATCAGTACATGAAATCACAGATGTTATTAATTGTAACAGAAAGGCTGTTTAGAAACCTAATCCCATCCGAATAGTGCTTTTTGGTGAATCTGCGTTTGGAGGGAAGGTCAGCACCTGCTGCTTTGAGGTTGAAGGTTTGGAGAGAGGTCAGGCTGATGGAGGGGGGCTTTGCTGGAGAGCGCCTGAGGTAATCTCGAGCACACAGACAAGCGGCCCTTCAGCAGACGGACTCAATTTTATCAGTCATGACCACACCATGTGTTGCGAGTTATTCTGCGAAGACCACCAGAACACATCACTTCCTTCTCTGAAGCCTCAATCAAAGCAGTCGGTCTCTCAGGTGCCCTGTTTCTGATGCGATATGCAGTCGAGCACTGCGCACCAAAGCTGCATGAAATGTTGTTGATGTAGCACTGACAGAGACTGATAGTTTCCTTTGAGGTGCAGTCATTAGAATTTAATAAGAACAGCTCAGGTGAAGCAGGGCTTTTCATGGTGTGTACCGCCGTTCGGATCTCGGGTTCGAATCTCAGTGATATGCCTGGCTCAGGTCAGACTTCTAAAGAAACACGGATGTATTTCAGGATGAGTGAGCCAATCGTGAGTAACCTGATTTGCCAGCGCCTAAGCGGTTCCCACAGCGATGGTATGCATTTGGGTACAGTATCAAAAAGCTTGGATACAACAAGTTATTTCATATTATTTCGGTGACAGTTTATTTTAAAAGTCCAATTCTCGCTATATTAACAAACTATTAACTATTACTTTTGCCTCAATAAACTCCTAATTTGCTGCTTATTAGTAGTTAGTAAGGAAGTGGTTAAGTTTAGGTATTGGATAGGATTAGGGATGTAGAATATGGTCATGCATAGGGCTGGGTATCGTTCAAAAATTTTCGATATCGATACCGATACCGATACCTTGAGTTCAATACCGGTTCCTGAACGATACTTTTTTCGATACCAATTTTATGAAATCAGTTTTAATAAGATTACATTATCTCAAAAAACTTTGGTTTTATTTTTTTCAGCTTGTTGACATTGATTCTACAGACTCAAAGACTCACATCTCCTGAGCCACTGCACAAAGGAACTAAATATATCCAACACAATAAATCAGTGCAAATAATTTTAATAAAGTTCAAAGAGTTTTCAGTTTAAACTAGTGCGTGTTCGTTTTAAAACGCATAGCTCAGACAGAATCATCATTTCTATTCATTTATTCTAGATTGTTAAAGACTTCCAGAAATTGAAAATCTTTATCCACTTTCATAAGTGGGTGTTTTATTTTCTTTCACCATATGTTTTGTTGTTATTAAATTCTGTGTTGTAGTATGTCTAATTATTTGAATGCATTAAGACAACTGAGTTCAAAATTATTCAAATTTATTCTTAAAATTGCCTTATGAAATATCTACTTTTTCCTCAGAAATTCTGTTTTCTGTATCTGGTTTTCAAATGAAGGCATAAAACATTAACTTCATTTATCTTTAAATTATTGAAAATCAAACTTTATTTATTTTGGCAAACAAAGGGGGTTTACTATTCAAATTAAAACATGGAAGAAATGATCATTACTTAAAAAAATAAAGTTTTAATAATTTTAATAGTAGCAGTATGTACATTCTGCTGAACAACAGTAATATATTTCTGCCGCAGTGTCTTCCAAGTTAAACCGAACTTTTATTTTGACGGGTTGCCGTAAATACCTACAGTTCTGTGTGTATATGATATGATGCTAGTTTTACTCTAATGAAATGGTAAAATGCTCAGGACGTTATTCTCAGAGCGGTTCTGGAGGTGTTGTTCGTGTATTTATGTCCTCATTTAGTGCGATGGCAGACGCTGAAATCATGCGCGCTTCAGTCTGTGTGTATAAACACAAGTGGCGATATAGAGAGCGAACTGCTCCGTCTGCAGCTTTCGAAAGTCGCACTCGCGGATGTCAAACACTGATCAGTCTGTAGCCGCATTAAGCTTCAGTCAAACACACCTAGTGCTGCAGGCTTATTGCCTCACTGACGTTGATGAGATTAACCCCTTAGGTATCGAAATTTGGTACCGAACGACAAGACGTTTTTCGATACTCGGTGGTATCGAGGCAATTCGGTCGGTGCCTAAAAAGTATCGAACTCGATACCCAGCCCTAGTCATGCAGAATATGTGCTTTATAACTACTAATAAACAGTCAATATGTTAATAATAGGCATGCTAAAAAGCAACTAGTTAATAGTGAGAATTGGTCCAGTGTTACCATTATTTCATAATTCTATATGTTACTTATTTTAGAGTAAAGATCAAAACAATGCAAATGGAAGAAAAACTGGCACAGGATTTTCTTTGAAACAGAAAATGCTAGTAAAATTCATAAATAATTGTAAAGAAATGGCAAGTAACACACTGAATTAAACATGACATTTTAAAAGTAGAAAAACTTTTTAATTTACAACTTAAATATTATATTTTTTTATTTACATCTTAAATAAAAGTGTATAGAGATTATATAATGACCAAAAAATGTTTATGTTGGCAAATATAATTTCTATAAATTTAATATTAAATATTCAACTAGTACACTAAACTTCCTAAGCATGTTGTCACAATTCTATGTCACACAATCACTTTGAATTTGTAAAATAGAAGTTTACTTAATTCTTTTACACTGGGATTATGTACATAAATATTTTTCATCGGCCATAACAGGATATATGTAAATCAAGATCAACCCAGACATATTGGTAATTGACTGAAGCTTTATTTTTTGTTAATCTATCATCATCTGTCCATGAAGCCTATTTAATTCAGTACTCCACTAAATTAAAATATGGTTACTTCTTTATTTTATACTGTATGCCAGAAAACCTTAGCCAATGTTTGGTAAAAAGCCAAGTGGTCTGATACATTACACTACATTTCACTACATTACACAATGGTATGATTCATTACATGCTGGTGCACGTGACCAGTGTTCACATCCAATTTTGAAACAGTAAACTGAATTTCTATTTTAAAAATCACGTCTATGTGCTTTGTGGGCAGCACTTCGACATAAAGTGCTTAAAGGGATAAAAATGGCAAAAATATTAAGAGTATATTTTAAGGTACACAGTAACTTGCAGTAGTTACAGAAAAAGAAATGGGACAATGAGGCTAGAATGTAATAAATATGTGAGATTTTCTAATGATAACCAGGATCGTTTACAACAACTGTGAAATGTCAAGGACTTCTTCTCCTCCTAATTAAACTGTAGTCTGCCAGACTGCTGTATGCAATAAGGATTATACTAACCTGACCTTAAAACCATTCATGCATGACATAAAGAAAACTGATTGGTAAAAATGTAACTTTAACATCGAAAATTGAGCAATAGAGTACATCCCTTTGCTCCGTA
The DNA here is from genome assembly GCA_021397915.2 of Tor tambroides. Taxonomy (NCBI): domain Eukaryota; kingdom Metazoa; phylum Chordata; class Actinopteri; order Cypriniformes; family Cyprinidae; genus Tor; species Tor tambroides. The sequence continues at coordinate 5,357 of JAFVLL020003390.1, read as the reverse complement.
AAAGGACGAGGAGATTGAAAATATGCACTTTATTACAGTTTAAAGCACAGGCTTTCAGAAATAAGACATTAAGTGCTGCCATTAGTAGTCACTGCCTTCGGTGGAATATTCAATGTTGAATAAAGAAAGAAAATTATGGAAAAATAGATACTTTCTTATAATCCCTGAACAGACTGAGCTAAGGCTTCAAGATCATGCCATATGAGCAGATTTTGCATGTCTCTGTCACATATGGAAGATTAACTATCAACCAATCTCTAAAAGAAGATGCCGCTAACTTGTAAATTAGAGTATACCAAACCAACACTGTCAATACATTTCCACAGGGCCTGTTTAATAAACCGGTATAATCTATAGAGTGCATGCAGTTAAATGGCATAATTCAATTAGCTTGAGGTTATTTCCTTCCTGTGAAGCTGTAAATTAGTCACCTTTCCCTGAGGTTACGAGCAAAAGGGAGGCAGGAACATGGGGCTGAGATGTTTTCATGTATGTGCAAATCACTTACACGTAAGTGATTGCCCTGCTCGCGGAGGCATATCTGAAACGCCACAGCACTGATTGAAATAGAGTCAAGCGATGACTCGAGATAGTCAGGACACGTTAATGAGAATTAAGATCCAAGCGAGAGAGAACAATGGGGAGGCTTATCTTAATCCTGATGCTCTCTAGAGCGGGTCACGGAGGTCCATGAGTGGAGAAGAATTAAAAACAGATGCCCTGCTGCACTGAGGTCTGCCGGTCCTCGCAATGTGCGGAGCGCATTCAAAAGAAAACCAGCAACAAATAACTGCACTGCATGAGAATGATGGTGGAAACACACAACTGACTTATAAATCCAGGACCTATCAGTGTCAGGCCTGTGCTAGTCTCAGCCTCAGACGTCACGCCCACGGAACGTTGGCTAAACGTCTGATGCATATGGCACACTTTTCTGGAAACACTTCAGGAATGTCGAAGTCGTCATCTGACTGGTTGAATCAAACCGGATTTCCGAGAGACACGAGTGTCGCGTTTATTTTCGGTCCACCGGGAAACAAAGATGCCGTGGCGCCCAACCCCCTCACGAAAGAAGAAAGCCGTCGTGTTTACAAATGTGACGACGAACGCTTATTAGGTCAACTAAATGCTGGATTTTCAAAAGTATGCGAAATATTTAAAGTTCGCGGCATAGAAACTTTAAAATACATCCGAGAGTTTCACACACCGGTTTGTTATTGTGACGGCATTTCCACGCCCCGAAACGTAACGCTGAACAAAACGAACTGTGATTGGCTGTTTGACATGTCGGTCAAACGGCCTCATGGGCGGGTCTTGGCCAATGAAAGCTACCATACATTCCAGACCTTCAGCCGTCAGTCTGAGGTCTGGCTACGCGAGACTAGGCCTGTGCTGGTCCTTTGCAACTCCTAACAGAAGACAATGGAGAAGATATTAGTTAAGCTGCATTTATTTGCTAAAAAAAATACAGTAAAATATTGTGAAATATTATCATCATTTAAAATAACTTCTATTTAAATATATTTTAAAATATAATTATTCCCGAATTTTAAGCAGCCATTACTGCAGTCTGACCCTTCATGATCCTTCAGAAATCATTCTAATATGCTGATTTGCTGCTCAAGAATCATGCCTTATTATTGTCAGTGTTAAAAAATCTTGTGCTGCTTTATGATTTTTGTAGAAACCTTGATATATTCTTTGATGAGCAAAGTTCAAAAGAACAGCATTTATTTGAAACAGAAAACCTCATAATGGTCTTTACTGTCAATTTTGGTCAATTTAAAGCATCCTTGCTGAATAAAAGTAATAATTTCTTTAAAAAAATAAATTAAAAAAATCTTATTGATCGCAAATGGTAGTGTATATTTGAAGATATATATATATAAGTGCTGTCAAATGATTAATCGCGATTAATCACATCCAAAATAAAAGTTTTAGTTTACATTATATATGTGTGTGTGCTGTGTATATTTTTATGTATATATAAATACACACGCATACAGTATATAATTCGAAAATATTTACATATATATATTAGGGGTGTAACGATACGCGTATCGTGTATCGAACGGTTCACGGGCAAGTTCCAAATGGAAGTGATCATCCTTATCCCCTTGGAGTGGGGACTTTGGAGTGAGCAGGGCACGTGCGTGTCGTTATTTAGTCGTTTGGAACCCACTTGGTGAAGGGAGCGATCTAATTTCCTCATCATCTTCAGCTGGGATGTTCCCGTGACAACGCAGAACGGTTTCCGTCAGCAGATTCGCTGATGGACACCGGCATAAAAAAAAAATTACATTTTAAAAAAAGTTATATATATATTATTTTTATAGATTATATAGCATATTTTAAAAACGTTTTAAAATATAAAACGCATGTTTATTTCCAACAGTTATGCTAACAACAATAAAAAGACGTTTATGACATTAAAACAGCGACATCTGCTGACAGACAATGTGCTGCGTTGTCACGGGAACATCCCAGCTGAAGATGATGAGGAAATTAGATCGCTCCCTTCACCAAGTGCGTTCCAAACGACTAAATAATGGCACGCATGTGCCCTGCTCAATCCAAAGTCCCCACTCCAAGGGGATAAGGATGATAAGGATGATTTGGAACTTGCCCGTGAATCGTTCGATACACGATACACGTATCGTTACACCCCTAATATATATAGTGTTCTCCAAGAAAAAAGAAAGAGGAAAGTCATACGTCATACAGGTTTGGAATGTCATAAAGGGTGAGTAAATGCCTGAATATTTGTTTTTGCCTGAACTATCCCTTTAAAATCCTGTCTAGGTAGGCAGCTAGGTTTAAGAACAGAGCAATTACCTACAGCTGGTCTACAAAAGAAACTTTCCCAGGAAAAAGGAGGATAGCGCACTTAAGACATAGAGCCCGAGAACGTCTGCTTCACAGACGCTTTCTTTCATTTATTACCCCTGACCTTCTGACACCCTAGACCGGAATTCATAGATACTTGCAAGTTTTCAGAACATTAGAGGATTTTGAGAGTTACTGATATCACAATAGAAATGGAAAAAGAATTGTGTCGGCTATGCTCTTTGCCATCCAGACACATAAAAATTTGGGAGTCATGGCGAGAAGCTTCTAATCAATGTATTAAACAGCTGGATGGAGCTAAATAGTAAAGTCTCTATTGTCTTCATTGTCTGGTCTGAATTGTGTGAAACACTCTTCTGTAAGAGTTATGTTATTTCCAGCTACTTTTTTTTTTCAAATTATTGTTTATGCCCTTTTAAATGGAAAGCTAGGAGAACGCATTGATATTTCAAGAGGACTCTGTAAATAGAAAGCCACATCTTCATGGATTGATTGGTTCACTGTCAGGCATCTGTTGATTCATGCACTATATGCCAAAACGCCTGTGAGAAAGGAACTGGCTTAGAGGGGGCGGAAAAGCGGTGCACATTTTCCAGGAAAAACACCTTCAATGAGGAAAAATGGCTAGAAAAAGAGAGGTCTGAAGAGCTTATATATTGAGGTGCCTGTGACAAGCAGAACGTTGACAAAGGAACGATATGACGTTTTTACTGCCATCTGGGCTTGTGCTGATTGGCACACGGTGCTGGTGAGACTCTCCGGCATAATAAGGCAGAAACTCTAGGCCGTATTTTTAACTGACAGCAGAGAAATATTTACATACTCTAAATGTGCAGGCTAACAGAAAAGTAGCCCAAGAAGCTGACTAATACTAAAATTACTTTTTAGCCCCATAAATGTCAATAATGGGGCAGAACAGTTAACTAGTGTTTTAAATGTAAATTTTTACATTTTTAATTGGCAGTTGTTTTTACAGTATGGGGTGGACGATATATATTATCAATTTGAGTAATTTTATTTCACAGTAACGATATCCATCACAATATAGTTGTTATTTTTGCTTTATTAAATAAAGTCTTTATGATCTAAAAATTGATACCATAGAAATATCATAATTCATGTCACCAGTGTAAATATCACAAAAAAAAACTAATACTAGTCTAAAGTTCACTGAAGACAAGTCAGTGATTAAATAAGAATAAGAAATTAATTGCAAGCAACAGGACAAGAAAACTGCAGTAGAACAAATAAGTAAGAACCGCTACATGTATTGTATGAAGTAATTAAATGTATAAAAATACTGCATATTCTTCACTGTCTAAATTAAATATATATTTCTTCTTATTAAAGTTACAAAAGTGATTAAGTCAAGAGCAGTGAGAGATTTTCTCTCTTTTGTTGTTTGATTAACATGAATGACAGACAGCAGGAATATTAGACTGCTATCACTTTAAGAGCTGCCCGGGTCCAATACACTGTTACATATGTGTCTTCTTTCTCAGCTGTTTACTTTCACTTAAGACTTAAATTACTGTGTTTACGAGGTTACTTGCAAAGATGGGCATTTTGACACATGCTTGTGTGCTTAACCGTTCAAGTCCTATAAAGCAACAAAAATAACTTCAATACTCCGCGCTCTATGAGCACCATCCTCTTGTGTGCACGCCTCTGTGAAAGCACTCAGGAACAGTCTCTCTAACAGCACGTGCATATATCGAATTGAATTTTCTTTCGCTGCAGATTTCGTTACAACGGCTTAAAATCACTTGTTTTTAAACTGCAATGCTTAAAAATGCGTGCAAACTATAAGTTTTCATGACCACGCAGCACAGCAATGTCACATTGAGCATGTACTTGCGATAGAGATGATAGTCTCTAGGAATCTCTACCAGTCGGCAAATTTCTACCAGTTAATCGCCCACCCCATTACAGTAGCTTTAAAGTTGGCATGAAATGACAATTCACTCTATTTGCTAAATGCATGTTATTGTGAACAATTCATCTGTGTATGTTTCTTTTCTCTTTTATTTGACCTCATAATGTAAATAAAATTCCATTATTCTCAAATTATTTAGCCAGCTTAAATCCCATCCCTTTATTACAATTGGCTGCAAACCTAAATTCTGCTCTCCCTCTATCCATTCAACTTAATAGACAGAAACAAACAGAACCACACACATAAACACACACACCATGAACAAGACAACATGACTTTAACAAGACAACACAAAGTCTATGAGTCACTCTCTATAAACAGTTATACACCATCCCTCTAACAAAGAGATGTTCAATTTCTGCATTGCTTCAAAAATACCAGGCATTCAAAACTTTGTTGATGAGTCAGAAAGAATCAGTCATAAAGGACAAGCGGACAGGCTACTTTGTTGCTACAAGAAAGAAACACTGCAATACAGCGACTATCTTCTCCCAATGTCCCATCAATAAGAAATGATGTACACTCCATTGTCTCTTATTGATTAAACGTGGCTGCCAGATCTGTAATATTGGAA
>JAFVLL020003389.1:0-21515 GCA_021397915.2 Tor tambroides | reverse complement strand
GCTGTTTTTAGACTAATGAGAAAGTTTGGTTTTGGTTTCTCAGTTCATGTCTACTTTAAGGATATTTTTGAGCTATTTTATTAAATGATTGATTACACAGCTCTCTGGAATACTTGATTCTCATTGGTGAATCTCGCCATCCAGTGTTCTGAAATTCTATTTATTAACATCGTAAATGCCAGCACTAACCAGTATATCATTCTACCAGTCTGAGCTTAAATTTGCAATGTAACAGAAGTAGCAACAGACCTTTCCTTCAAAATTGTGACATACAACCAAGTGAAACAAAACAAGAAAAAGAAAATGTAGAACAGGGACTTGGTTTAATTTATTGGTTGTTGATTGGATGGAAGCAGATCTGAATGCAAACTTGTAGTCGACTCTAAGAAAGGGCGGGATTTAAGTGGACTAAACAATTGGAGCTTGTATGAATCCATACAATTTGATTTGTATGAAAACAAATGATTTTACAAAAATAGTAAGCAAGAAGGTCCACCTCTAAACATAACTGTCAATGGGGAGAGAGCAGATTGTATGAAAACATAAAATTGGGTCATCGAATTCATAGTAATTAGCCACCAATTTGTCAAAATGTACGTAATTACAAATTGAGAACATGGTGAATATTTTTGTGATGTGAAATGATCTCAGTGGTATTGACTTTATAGTGGATTTTTTTTTTAAAGGGATAGGTCACCCAAAAATGAAAATTTTGTCATTAATTAGTCACCCTCATGTTATTAGTCACCCTCATGTTGTTCCAAACCTGTAAGACCTTCGTTCATCTTCGAAACACAAATTAAGCTATTTTTGATGAAATCCGAGAGCTTTCTGACCCTGCATAGATATCAATGCAACTGACACGTTCAAGGCCCAGAAAGGTAGTAAGGACATCGTTAAAATAGTCCATGTGACATCAGTGTTCAACCTTAATTTTATGAAGCTACGAGAATTTTTTTCAAAGAAATCAAAGATAACGACTTTATTCCACGATTTCTTCTCTTCCGGGTTAGCGAGACTACCACGACACATGGAAGAGAAGAATTCTTTAATAAAGTTGTTATTTTTGTTTTCTTTGCATGCAAAAAATATTCTCGTAGCTTCATAAAATTACGGTTGAACCACTGATGTCACATGGACAGTTTTAACGATGTCCTTACTACCTTTCTGGGCCTTGAATGTGTCAGTTGCGTTGCTGTTTATGCAAGGTCAGAAAGCTCTCTGATTTCATCAAAAATAGCTTAATTTGTGTTCTGACGATGAATGAAGGTCTTACGGGTTTGGAATGACACGAAGATGAGTAATTAATGACAGAATTTTAATTTTTGGGTGAATTATGCCTTTAAGCTAATATAAAGGTAAGATTATAAAATAAATTCCACTAGCCATGAAATATCAGTGATAGTATAGTCAATTGGTCGTTATGGCAAAACATACCCCTTTATGGTGACACAAGACTGTTCATTGTCTCTTACATATTCCAGTGGCTTGACTTGTTAGATCAGGCCAGAATCTATTGAAGGTCTGCTATAGTTGTTATCATTAGTGTGTTTTTCTTACATTCTCTTTTGCACCTTGTATTCCTGACCTAAATACCCATGTTTGCATGCTTTCTCTTTTTTAATCACTCATTGCTATGCACTAACTCTCTTAACATTCTACACTGAAATATGCTTGCAAAGACATTTTCCCATCCCTTTCATGTTCAAAACATGAACTACAGTCGTGTGGAAATACATTGTGGATGCACACAGGAAGAAATGCAGTAAAATGAGGTGGATTTGCCGTGTTCATTTCAAATTCAAAGGAATTTTGCTGATTCAATCAAACCCCTGTGGAGACGGCGAGCGCGGTTTTAGCTCTGCATGTCTTCCAGACCTGCAACGGCATAACAAAATGTTAAAAAAATTATGAAAATGAACATATAGGGCACTCCTCCTAAAATATCAGATATTTATAGACAAAATACACACTCAGTCAGCACTTATTAAAATGCTGTCTGCTGACTGTTAAAACTCATTTGGAAATATTGCTTGGTTTATGACCTGACAATTGGGAGTAGATGAGATCATTTAACTCAAGATGAAATACAGTAAGAAATGCCTCAAAAGGGTTCAGCGACACGCATAGAAAGAACCTTCGAATGTTTTATTCCACTTTATCCTCTGCATGCTCCCTGCACAGGAGTGGTCCTGCTCTGAGGGAATTCAGCCCTGCAGTCATTCTTCTTCCTCTTTTCTCTAGGCCAAAGATGGGGAGTATGAGATCCAAATAGGTCAATAAAGGGTGGGTTTATTCTCACCCACCACCAGTACTACTACATTAATATTCAGACCATCTGTACAGCTAAGCATGCATGCATACAAACACATATATCCTTTCCCCCAGTTCATCCACTCTTTCTTGATTGAATAATCATGGGTAGTTTCAAAAGAAAGCTAAATGTTTTTCTTCTTCTCACTGAAGACTGCTTGACTACGCCAATGCAGGCCTGGTCTGAAAAGTCACCTTGAATTGATCTTTCACTGCTTCTCAGTAAGAAGTTAATACAATAAGATGCTTTCTAACTAAAAAGTAATCAGACGTTAACCGTTTGATACCTTGCCTTAAACATAAGGCAAAGCAGAAAGATGCTATAAGAATGAAGGGAACTACGTTTTTTGATTCAATTCATTGAATACGGTTACACTTTTTGAGTGATAAATTGATGACCATTTTGGGTCACCTTGGCTACAAAATACGGGAGCTGTCAGACACTACAGAGCTTTATTTGTGTGTCTGTCGGGGACGAAGCTGAGGGGACAAAATTGAGTTTTGCTGATCTATAGAGGAGTACTACAGCAAAAATGAAGAAGCCATCCATTTCAGATAACCGTTCCACAACACACAAGAGCCTCTTTTTCAGTCTGAGATTGCGTTCCTCTCCTTTCTGTAGTATTAAAATACCTATTTCAACTCAACAATAACACTGCTTTAAAATATGCAAACATCCCTAGACATTTGTTAGATGCAGTGTTGCTAAAACATAGAGTGTCCATTTGTAATTTTCTATAAACCCATCTTTAAGAGCAGCTTCAATTTGCATTGAAATAGAATTGCTCACTCTCAATGCATTCTAAATGCAATACAGAAGATAAATATGTATGGCGTGGATTTTTTGGATTGACAGTCTTTGTAAGTCATAAAAAATTTTTTTTTAGGTTTTCTCTCCTGGGTATTTACGCTTCATGTTTGCATAGAGAAAAAAACATCCTATTCATACTATACATATCCATATTGAGTACAAATTACACATTCACAGAAAAGCAAAGAGGCCTTCCGAGAAAACGGTGAGCCTGAATCTGAATAGAAATTAGTTACATGGCATTCATGGTGCTAAACGCATTTGTTCAAAAACCTAAAAAGATCACAATACAGTTGAATTCCTGTTGAAAAGCCCAAGCTTCATTAAAAAGTCCTAGCCATCTAATTCAAACTAAATTTTAAAAAAAGGATTAAATGCACATTTACTTCGATGAATATCTATTACTACTGCCATGTGACATAATTCTGTGAATAACTGAAGGTAAGGAATAAGGTCTCTGCCTTTTGCTTGTGTGTGTGTGTGTGTGTGTGTGTGTGTGTGTGAGAGAGAGAGAGAGCGTCTGGTCTGGCTTAATTGGATGGGGTCGGGAAAATTGACTACACTGAGTAAATGATGGATGGAACAGAGAGAGGAGAACCCACGAGCTAGACATATGGAGCTGGACAAACAGTGAAGGAAAGCCAATAAAATGAAGTATCTATTGGCCATGGCAGGAAATATTATTGACCTGCATGACCTCTTTATAAAGTTCCCTGCACTTTTGCAACAAGAACAGCAAGTTTAGAGCAATGGTAGAGGGTAAAATTCTTATGTTGAGGGAGAAAAAGTATTTTACTTAGTAAACAACTGGTAACGGAATTAAGATTTTCTAAATCATTCACAATATGTTTTGTCTTTGATTTACACAGCTCTAACTTAATAAAACCTAAGTTATCTCTTAATAATATAAACTCTAAATCCGCTGACCTTAAAGCAGTTCACATTTCTCTGAGAATAAGAAATGAGAATATTGTTTACTTTCTCTATGCTGATGTGCATTCCCAGCATGCGGGGAGGAGTTTCGCTGCTCCGCAGAATCATTTATTAGGGATTTAATGGAGCCGGTTCTGCTTCGGGGATTTGCTTGACTAGTTTGGACTGTTATTAAGTTTTATTTTCTCATTTTCAGGGATAAGTTTTAAGGAAAAAGCAGGGCATGGTTTGTCTCATTTTGTTGCTTCATAGCTGATACATAGCTGACAAATTTCATTCTACGTCTTTTATTCTACGCCTGAGACTTGCTACTGCCAATATATCCACAGACATGCTGCTGTGAGAATGTAAGAAATACTGCTGCTGCTGCTGTATAACACATTAAATTACCCTGAAGCAGATCTATACAGGTGGAGCTGGGGAAGGTGGAGGGTTTCTGAAACACACTGCAACTGCTACTCACCAACTGCACTAGCTGAGTGTTCAACCTGGTCTCATGATGAAAACGTACCTCTGGGAATTTTTTCACAAGACACAAAACATGTAACGCCATATACGTTTCATGACATTTTCGATGTCACTGAGTGGCGCTAAAAGAATTAGTTTCTTTCCCCGGAACAGATGAATGTACATATGGTACGTTTTATGACGCTGGTTTTGTACGTGTTACCGCAGTTCTGACTTGAAATGTCTGTTGAGTGGCGCTATAAGTCTAATGCTCCATGACATTTTAAAATAACGTACCATCTGCACTACACCTAACCTACCTGATAATATGAACAAAAGCGAATGTGACGTAAAAATGCAATCACAAGCATGCCGTTTTAGCTTGTTTTTCAATCTTTCATCTTTTAGGTCTTTCATTGTGAGTCATGTTTTTCACGGGATTCCGCATCCTAAGTCCAATTCTGTGCGGGCTGAGCTACCAAGCAAGCTTGTTACATCCAGAAAGCGAAACATATGGAGCTGTAATCATAACTGTGTACGAAAACGATTATAAGTGCTCTGTTGTACCGCCTGTTGGAAACTTCAGTGATATATTTATTGGTACATATTTCACGTCTTGCGAAAAAGTTCCCAGAGGTATGTTTTCATCATGAGATCAGGTAGGAGTATTTGAATGTTGAGCAGCAAGCTCATTGGCTGCTGATGCGAAAACAATCCAATCAGCTGTGCCATGTGAATGATGATGTAATTGTATCAGATTGAGTTGAGTTGAACTTATCGGCCTGCGCCACGTAGAGTTTCATGACAGAACTTTGTATTTATAACTCTACCACCTGCTTAACGTCATCAACGACAGTTCTAACCAATATTTCTACATTTCTGGGAAACAGTACTGACAAGCTAATTAGTTTCTCCGATAATGCATTGCACTATGATTAAGCAGTTTTGGCATTTTTCGGGAAACGCTTGAGTAACGGACTATTGTTATGATTCCCACCACATGATTTCTGTTTGCAGATGTCCATTCGTCACAATTTTACATTTTGTGAAACATTTATTGTCTTGTATGTGTGTTAAAATAAGCTGCACGTAAATCAGCTATCATCCTCAGTGACACACAATGTGTTATCAAGTGTAAGTAACGAGTTTAAATTTAAAGCTTTTTTAACATTTTCATTCTGATGGAAGATGACATGTTATACCAGCTGGCCCTTTTACCAGGTCTTTTTAATGTGGTTGGAGGTAATTAAGACTGTGCAGTTAAGAAGCCTGAGAACCCTCTTAATTAATAAGACAAAGTATTAAAGTGGGAAAGCTAAATGTGCATTGTTTAATATTTCATTGTCACTTAAATTGCTTTCTCCCCACAAGATATTCCCCTCTTGCAGCTAAAATGCAAGACTTTACACCCCTTGTATCACCTCATTTTTTGCCTTAAAATGGATAAAAACCCCTAAGCCATGTCCTTAGAGAGAATAACAACAGAAAGAGAGAAACCTCAGCTCTCTCCATTGGAGCCTCCGGCAGAACAAACAGGGCCCAGATCTGCTGAGGTGTTACATCTTAATGTGCTACATTTTCCTATAAATAGGAAGAAAATTTGAAATAATATGAAACTCTTGAAAACCGGAATGCGACATTAGTTTTCCATTCCATTTATTCTTGTACATTCGTCAAAGGGCTTTCAAACAAAAACAGTGTGGTTCAAGTTTTTCTTCTGTTGCTTTGGAAGAAGTAAATCAGTAAATCTGCAGGGCACTGGGATTAAAGCTTGGCAAGAGTAGTCGAATATTTGTCTCTTGCTTAAAAACTCAAAGTAGAAACATGCAGAAGTGCATCATTACTCAAAATCGATGTGCTATTAGAGCGGTGATAACATGATGTATTTTTCTGTTTTTGTCTCTGCTTTGTTGTTGTAATTGTTCTGGAGATCTGCTTTATAAAATCCTCTGGGGAAGGTGAAATGATGAGAGCGATGCCTCATTAAATGAACAAAACTGTTTTCTGTTGTCCCAAACAGCTGTCCCTAAAGACCTTATTGATCGTAATAAGATTATAAAAACAGTGCAGTAGTTTCATAAGATGTGATACATTCTCACAAGTTACAGAAATAGGGAAATCATTTGGTTTTCCATTGGTTGATTTGGATTTTATAATATACTTTCTATTCTGTATGTTCATCCTGGACAGGTGACTGAAAACTTGCAACAACATCCAACTATTTCTATCAAATCCTTTTCAAAGAGAAACTTTATTTTGTGCATTGCACCTGGTGTCACTTGGCCAAGGTTGCTGGAACCACTAAATACATGTTCACAAAACGCAATGCCCCTGAATATCTGTTCTTTTAAATGTTGTCATTTTAAAATCTGAATCATCAAGTCTTGTTCTGAAGGCATTCCATGGGTTGAAGCCGTGAACTATAGCTCATGCCAGATGACTCACTAGCCTTTATGAAAGCCTTTACAAACAACAATCTTAGCGTTTCAGTACAATGGCCTCCTTTAATAATGTATCATGCACAGGGGTGTCATGTACCTATGATTTGAGAGGGCACTAATGGCAATCCTGGCACACTTTGTGCCCTAGACAAGAAAAGACATGATTAACTTAGACATAACAACAGACATATCAACTTAGTGGTTCATAGTCAAGAAAAATATTAAGTAGTGCAATGGTTTTCAACATTGATCATAGTAATAAGAAATAACAAATCAGCATATTAGAATGATTTCTGAAGGATCATGTGACATTGAAGACTAAAGGAATAACTGCTGACAATTCAGCTTTGCAATCACAGGAATAAGACAAATGATAACATATATTAAAATAATATAACAATTATTATAAATAGTAATTATATTTCACAATATTACTGTTTGTACTGTATTTGTGACTAAATAAATGCAGCCTTGGTGAGCATAAGAGACTTCTTTTAAAAAACCTTAACGACCCCAAACTTTCTGAATAATAGTATATAATAAAAAAATAAATAAAAACAAAACAAGGCATAAGCCTATTTTACTGTGAAAAAAATTGAGTTTCTATTAGCATACACTCTCGAGAAAATCACACTGCAGTGTGCTATGTACAACATTATAATACATAAACCGAAACATAATACACGGTTATGCTGCATTTCATAATGAAACACATTTTTGTCACAGTACAAAAGGATATGTCTGTGTCCTTTGTTGAACTCCTTCAGTTTCATGATGACTGTCTGAACATGTGCCATAAAAGGAACAAAGCCTGTTTATTGGTTACATCACACAATCTGTGACATAACAAACACATAAATTGCAGATTTTATCTCCTCTCAAAATTAAAAAAGCATTTGCTTGCCAGGTATACTCTTACAAATAAAACTTCTAAACGGGTTGGGGGTTCATAACAGTGCCAATGAAGAACCATTTTTGGTTCCCCAAAGAACCTTTCAATGAACAGTTCTTAAAAGAACCATTTTTAAATAATCTAAAGACCCTTTTGTGGAATGGAAATGTTCCATGGATGTTAAAGGTTCTTCATGGAAAATAAATAACCTTTATTTTTAAGAGTTTAGAAAGCTTTCCACCTTTTCCAGAGTCCACAACTCAAGTCAATAACAGTTGTGCCATAACCTGCTTGAGGATAAAGTGCTCAAGATTGGCAGAGCTTCTAGCTTTCTCCAGTTAACTGAATCTAACTGAATCCAAAGCTTCTAATAAGCTAAAGGCTCTGTGGCCAATGCCAGCCCATTCTGAGGACCAATTTCAGCCTGTCAGGGGACTTCGGTGTCTTTGCTGTTGCCCTCTCGTCTATTTATCCTCCAAGTTTTTGTACAGAGAGGAGGGAAAGGATTTAAATAGAGAGATGTTGTGCAGTTCCTAAAGCTCAGAAAGACAGGCAGACACAACATCACATTTCAGAGTGTGTTTGTAACACTATACAAGAGCCCTCTCTTCTTTTCACTTACACATCCTCCAGGTCTATTGTAATCATCCCTTGAGACAGTAACCATTTATGCCATTCATTTCACAGTTTAAGCCACAAGAACAGATTCTTCCCACGGATCTTAAGAGCCGCCTAGCCATTCTATTCTAAGCTTAGAAAGATTGATTATCATTGCCTCTGGATATTTTGGCATGATGCAAGGCTACACAAAGCTGTCGTAACATAAAGAAATGCCACGTGGCAGGAAAGGTAGCACTTGAATTCACCATATTTCAACACGCTCGAAATCTCGCATGGTGAGTTTTTATACAGGAGAAATACTGAGGTGAGATATTGACTTAATGAGATACTATAAACTGAGCTCACCCAAAAATGAAAATTCTGTCATCATTTACTAACCCTTATGTCATTCCAAACCTGTATGACTTTTTTTTTTTCTGTGGAACACAAAAGAAGATATTTTGAAGAATGTTGGTAACCAAACCATTTCAGATCCCATTGACATCCATTTATTTGGACCAAAAAACAAAACAAAACAAAAAAGTCAATAAAAGTCAAATGGAAATCAAAATGGTTTGGCTTCACAGACAAAAGTCAGTCATACAGGTTTGGAGCAACATTAGGGTGAGTAAATGATGACAAAACTTTTATTTTTGGGTGGACTCTTGGCCACATCAAGAATGACTACTATATCCATGTCCACACCAACACACAATAAAATTATGTTTATTATAAGTGCACACTGAAGATCTATTGTCTGCTGCTTTAAATGCTCAAACTCTCTGAAGCAGGATGGATTCTGATGGATTCTGGAAAAAAAAATTGTTGTAAAGTGATCCAACAATGTTATTCCTCTGTAGCATTATTGTTATAGTTGTGGTGTGGTGTGCTAAAATATGTATTAAACTTCAATCAAATATTAGCAATGTTGAATAAAAAAGCCAGAATACATGGCTAATATTTAATGCCAATCAGTCATTAAATATTAATTGTAATTTATAGTTACAATAACTACCAGAATATGCTTTCAGAGCCATGCTAACCAACCAAACCCTGACCACTTGGGTATATGACATTGTCATGTTTTTGTAGCATAAAGCAGTAATTGCAACTCTAAGTTTCAATGTGTTGATGGGATATTTCAACCAAAAGCTCACTCCCATGACAATACAAACTCGTAAGACTTTCAACACAAATGAAGCCTTTTTAAAAACAATTACTGCCCCTCCTCTGAAAGTCAACGCAACCAAAGCGTTGATGCTTCAAAATGTTCATGAAGAAATAGTAAAAGTAATCAGTATGAATGAATCAGTTTAATCAATTTCTTCTGAAGATACCCATTCACTTTACATGATGAACAGATTTAATTTAGGCTTTTATTCACATATGAACATTCATCAACACACACACATAGAGCACGTAAATGGATAGATGTAAATAATAAATGGAAGCTCAGTTGTACTTGCTTGAAGGATGCAGGACAAGAACAAGTCTCATTGGTTCTTGCGAAAACAAACGCTAGAATGTTTGAGCTTTCGTTTGCCATATTTGATCTGCATTGAGCATTATTTACATCTGAATAACAGCCCAAATTAAATCTGTTCGTCGTACAGAGCAGTCGTCTTGAGGGTAATTGATGGCAAAATTTTCAGTTTTGGGTGACCTATCCCTTTAAGATTTATAAGGCTTGAAATACAGCTCGACAGCTAGAAGAAATAAAATCATACAGATTTCAAATGTCATGAAGGTGAGTAAATGATGACAGAATTTTCATTTTTGGGTGCAAAAGGTACTTTGAGTCCTTTCAGTAATTATTTAAAAGGAGCTACTCCTTTTAGGTGTTTAACCATTGTAACATTTAGACAGGGATTCTGATGATCCTCTTCCTCATTTTGTCACATGGAGTGTGTATGCTATTATTTTAGATTCCTTTTATTAAGATTGCACATTCCCAAGATGACTCATAACACTAATCCTGCTCTCTTGTCACATGCAGTAATTCCTTGCGAGTGCACTGGTTTTCAAGGGCATAAATCAATAGTCACTGCCAGGGCACTGTGCCGCTCTTTAAATAGAGCTGTGACTGCAGTTGGCCCTGGGTAATGGCAACACAGCCGAGAAAGCCTTTCAAAGCAGAGACTCTAGAATCAGATAACAGAGGTGCTGACTTAATGCTAATGTAAACTTTCTATGTAATTCAGGGCTTACATTTGATTAATCTAAGCATGACTGAAAGGTTATTTAACTTTCATCTTCCAATAAATCTCACTTTCAAATGCTTTATCCAGAACATTACTGTGTGATTACAAAGAGATTTATTTAAATCGTTTCATCAAAACTAGCTAAAACTGCAGTCTTGGTCATGCAATTATTGAGTAGAGGCGAATTCAGCTTAAAATACGAAATTAATTTGTTTGAGTACTGCAAGCTGACTGAAATTATATGACCTGCGAGATTTATTATGCCTGTAAAAACGCTTTGTAAAACAACTTTATAAAAAGCTAAATTAAACAAAAATGAAGTTGTTTTCCTTTTGTGCATACCAAGCTTTCATTCAATCCCAGCATGATTGGAACAACAGCAAGCAGATGTTGCAGTTTGATGAGAAGACACACAAGCTCTGTGGAGGGGGTCCAAGCCCTGTGTTTGTGTAATCAGCAATGAGCGAGCGGCTTTGACTACTGGTATGATGCTCTCCCAGGCTCGCATCTCAGAAAAAACCTGCACTTAGAACAGATGGACGCTTCAGAGAGGCAACAGTGATGGCAAAGGAATGAGGAGGCAAAATACCGTAGTCTATATTCTGTTTCATCTGAAATTTCATCTTTGCACTAAATGAAGACAGTGACACCCAGTTATCAAAGTGTCATGTTGCTTTCAGACATCACAATGCCTCTGGAGAAAACGTGACATTGACAACGAAGATCTTTTATGAATGACAGTATAACAAAACTGCCAGCATTTTATGACAGTGCAGCAACAGAGACCATGGAAGAACAGCAAAGGCACAATCGATCTGCCTCCTGAGGGTTCCTTTGCTGTTCTCTAGTCAGTGATGGTAGAGGTTGATATTATTTAGTAATTATTACCTAAATCTCAGAGCATTATATTCACATGCACACACACATAGACAGATCCTTACCCTGTTCATTGCTGAACTGGCAAGCAATTCCAGCTGCAGTGCTGAACCGATTTCCCATTAAGAGTCTCCGCATTATCCTGTCTTCTCATATATTTGTCTTATGTGGACAACCAGGCTTTTTGGGGGACACTAAATTAATTAGTGTCATTGTAAAGCTGTAATATTCAAGAAATCAGCACCAGGTTTCAGATTAACACCAATAACTTAGAGGTATCTTTAAGTGTTCTCTAATTTTGATCAGAGTTCTTTTTCAAAGTTTTTATACTGCGCTTCAGAATAGAATTAATTTATGAAAAATGCCCTTCTGCCAATACCAATTTACAACATTAAGCAGCAGAAGGTAGTTTGTATATGGCTAAAATAACTGAAAGCAACTGATGCTAGATAGATAGATAGATAGATAGATAGATAGATAGCAGTCATACATATTTTCTACAATTTCTAAATATAGGTAACTTTCAAACACAGTGTGATTACAGTCCTAAACTGTCGCAAAATGTTCCCATTACTGTCAGTCAAATAGGCCCAGTAGAGCATGGGAAAAAACTAACTTTGAGTCTCCTGCCAGGTGAGGCAATACCTCAAACACGCCGAGCAGATGGACCAATTACACACCGGCAGTGCTCACAAAGGGGGAACCGACAGATCAGGTAAGCCATCACAACTTACAGCCCAGAATTAAATCTCTACAGGGAGGTGTGAACTGTCCCGCCGAAAGATCAGTAATAGTTAAAAATGGCTGTCTCTCTCTGGGGGAGGCACCAGACCCGCCGTGTAAGTCAGACCTTGATTATTCTGAGCTTAGTTGCACTTGCCACTCTGCTCATGTTGTTGAGATAAAACAGCTGTGCCTCTGTGTCTCCCGAGACAACAAAACTGTTGGAAAGGTTTATACTGCCTCAAGGGGATGTACACTTCTGAGAAAACGACAATCCCAACCTCGTTAAAACCGTGGCAGTATGGGTAATGATTGAGTAACTGTAGCCTGGAGAAATCATCACTTCCACGGTCTGCAGATACACACGCAGGTTGAGCTGAACTCGCTGCACAGCTGTGAAGTTCATTAGGAAATATGAATAAGAATTTTAAGCAAAGTTGCTCTGTATGTTAATGCACGAGTGAAGAAAAAAGTTAATATTTTCTTAGTAGTCCTCTGTTGTACTTCATAGATGTTTCAAGCTGAATAAATATTGTATATTTAAAAGCAATACATTTAGTATGAATGCCAAGGTTAGGACAACAACCACAGCTGTGAGTTACACCACAAAGCGTTTGACCTTTATTTATGAAGACATAGTTTCTAGAATATATACGCACGTTTATCTGCAAGTACCTTAATCAGTTATGTATTACTCTAATACTTGACCTACTGTAAAACTAGCAGATTCTCAATTATTTATCGCAACTAGGCATGTGCCCAAACTGAATACCTTATTCATTAAGACATGAATAATCATGTCAAAACAGATAACGAATTCTACCAAATGAGACGTTTCTGACGAATATTAGGGGCAGTTTCTTGCAAAGAAAAAAGTTACTTATTTGTTATATTTAATTTTTATATATACATATATTTGCTCTGTTAGTAACATCTAAAAATTGTCTTTTCATTTAGTTTTGATTTAGTTGATGTTGCAGCAGATACAAATAATGGTGTTGCTGCATGTCTCTAATTTAAACATGCATCAAAAACTCACACAGAAGAGAAGAAATTGTTGAATAAAGTTATTTTTGTTTTCTTTGCTCACAAAAATTATTCTTGTAGCTTTGTAAAATTACGCTTGAACGACTGATGTCATGGACTATTTTATCGATATCCTTACTACCTTTCTGGGCCTTGAACGTGTCAGTTGCATTGCTGTCTATGGAGGATCAGAAAGCTCTCGGATTTCATCAAAAATATCTTAATTTGTGTTCCAAAGCTGAATGAAGGTCTTACGGGTTTAGAACAACATAAGGGTGAGTAATTAATGACAAGTTTTTCTTTTTTGGGTGAACTATCCCTTTCAATGTATTTTATAAATGTATTTAAAATATTTCTAAATGTTTAAATGTAGGAAAATTAATTTTCGACATTTATTTTTTTCTGGAATCTATCACTGGCTTGTTTTTGTGATGGCGATGGGGTTTGCTGTTGGCACCATTGACTCTATCCAGCTAAAATTGATTGATTCTTGGTCTAACAGCCAGATGTTATAATGCCAAGTCAGATCCCTCAATAAGCCAGTGGCTGGAAGGATTAACTCATTATAATAAGAGAGCATGGAAATTGTTTGGAGGGAACATATTGCATGATTTTTTAAAATCTGTTATTGTGACATCATCAATTTCAATGCACATTACCTCTTGGATTCAGTCAAACCACCTGGATGGATTCATTTTCACCTAATAACGTAGTGGGAATTGTTCCTTTTATGAGTGTGATCCAAGCATCCAGTGATCTTACTCTGAGTCATACAACCAGCGAGATTCATGAGAAATGTGATATGTAACCTTTCAGAAATGTTTAAAATTGTGAAATTGCAGTGGCATTTCATTCTAGCCAACAACACTGATTACTACTGTAGATTCCACTTGAAATTATTATCAGCTTTTCTGTGACATGTATGATTGCTTGCACCAGGTTCCAGCACTGTGGAACACTATGGCTGGCAAAAGGTGCACCAACACTGGCTGGATTTATGCAGGTTTCTAAGCTTGTTCTCTACATAACTGAACCGATTTCATGCTAGCACACATTTTAAATTAAACATGGCTACTTCTAATTTGCTGCAGGCTTGCTTCTTTATCTGTTCCTTTTCTACCCAGTCTCTTAGTACATTCGTGGATTCACTTAAACATTCATCATGACTGAACTGAGGGGATTCTGGCTGTCACTTAATTTGCATGAGATAAGATCCATTATTCAGGAGGTGATTTAATAATAATCTTAAGGAAAAGAGGGGAACCAGAATTTGTGGAAAACATCCTGCTCTGTAGGCAGGTAATGCGCGAATATTCACGTCACTGATTTTATCACACATCACTGACAACTCTTTCTCTCTCAATGTCTTTCCTGGTAGGTACAAACAGTACTCCTAAAAGACAGTGCTCCAGTGACTGATGAAAACACCATTTTCAAATCCTATGTTAGGATACTAAACAATATTTTCACATTTTCCGAAGAAAACATGTTGTGCGCAGCACATTTCACCTTCACGATTACTCGAGCGTTCTGGAAGGTTGCTAGTGCGTCGCTGATTTCCCATCCTCAAATTCAGTCTCTAGACCTTGGGGCTTTTTTTAATATCCCAAATTCATTAAACGTTTTCAACCATGCATTGTACCACTAAATCAGACGGAAATAGTATAAACTACTCAGTGGCAAATTTTGCGCCAAATTTAATCTACATTGCAGCCCGATTCCCAAACAAATTACTATAATGAGCACGTTCATTTTAGTGAATCAAACCATAAAGCATGTCCAGTGTTTTTAATGAGTCGGTTCTTTTTACTTAATCAAAAACATTCAACGCAACTGACGTACGTCAATTCCCGAACAATTCACTCCTCTGAGCTGGTTCTTTTGAGTGAATCAAACAGCGCAGTGTAGTTCTGATCCTGAAAAAATCGACAAATCAGTGGTTTAACTATAATTTTACAAAGCTACGAGAATACTTTTTGTGTAAGTCATTATTAAAGTATTAAAAATATTATTAAACGTATTCTTGTAGCTTTGTAAAATTACAGTTGAACCACTGATGTCACATGCACTATTTCACTGATGTCCTTGCTACGTTTCTGGACCTTGATCGTGGTAGGACCCTTGGTGTCTATGGGAGGGTCAGAAAGCTCTAGGAATTTATCAAAAATATCTTAATTGGTGTTCCGAAAATGAACGAAGGTCTTACGGGATTGGAACGACATGAAGGTGAGTAATTAATGACAGAATTTTCATTTTTGGGTGTACTATCCCTTTATATCAGTTTTGTTACTGACTCATTATATGACAACGTGTAGTTAAAAATACACTCAGTATTTTACAAATTTCTATGAAATATGTCTTCCTTAAATTAGAATAAAAATATTACTGCTCAATACTGGCTGCAGGGCTGTAAAATTGTCTTCGAGGGCAAACACTATGCCTTTTCATTTCTTTCAGCGCTACCCTCCTTTCTCTGCTTTGTGTCTGTGCTCTCCTCTCATAATGATCCCCCATGAGGCAGAGTATAAAAAAGAATCAGAACTTGAAGGAAAGCAGAATCAGTATGCAAAAGAGCCTGGTATTCTTGTCTGTTTGTGATTCAGCAAAGAGCTTGTCAACAAAAGCTGGTTTGCTCCAGTAGAGGGAAATCAGAAGCCTGTGAGGAGGTGCAAATGTGTCCCGAAAGAGCGCCAAAACAGGGGTTCAACATGACCGACGGTTCTGTTCTTATTCAACCCGAGCACCATCAAGAAAATATTTCAGTAGTCGAGGATAATAAATTACACATAAGACTCTTGGCAGTATACTGTGAGTGAGACATTAAACCTTTGTTTTTTTCCAGTCTTTCACTTTCCTGCATCCTCATCCTTCTTGCTGCTCGTATTATGCGATGCTATGTCCAAGGAGAGCGAAGTTTGTTTGAACCAGATTGTGTGACACATGTGAGGTATGAAAATAAATCAAATGGCTGAAATTCTGCCATTTGTTCTGTGGTATATCTATGGGGTGATTTTAAAAAATCCAACACCAAACAAACTACAGTAACATATTCTCCAAAGTGTAGATGTGCACTTCTAGTGTAGACTACTTTGTTGATTATAATGAGAGCATTTCAGTTGTGTTGTGCCACATTTTTCAGCTTTTGGATGCAACCATTGGAAGGATCACACAATGCCTCCAATGGCTGCATCCAAAAGCTGAAAATGTGGCATTTGCAAGCAGTATATTGAAGACATCAAGGCTCAATAACATGCAGACATCATATTTATAATTTATTATTGTTTTGAGTCTTTTTAACTCTAGTATTACAACTTATGAAACTTTTTATGATGCTAGACTCATAATTAAATTGTTTGGGATAATATATAATAATAATTTGAAAAAATAACTATATACACATATAACAATACTCGTACTGTGCGTGGTGTAAGATTTTGGTCAACAGAAGAACAGATGCAACAGAAGAATTATTATGGGTTCCCCAAATAACCTTTTTTGAATGGTTCTTTTAAGAACCCTTTTTTCTTTATCTGAAGAAGAAACAACTCTTTATGCAATGGAAAATGTCCATGGATATTAAAGGTTCTTTGTGGAACCATATATGCCGATTACTTTTTAAAAGTGTGGGCTATGGAGCCAAGACTGATTTATCATTATGACCATGTCACCGGACAAAAGCTCTTCATGGCCTATAAACAACCTCACAAGGTTCTTGTCATCCATTTAAATGATCCCCGCTTTCCTGAAGGAGGTGTGGTGAAAAGGTAGTCCATTGATATTCAAATGAGGGACAAAAAGGCTTCTGTTAGATTTGATGGGCCATCAAACAGCATCAGTGTCTTGCAGAAATGTCGTGTAAGACTTTGAAGGAGGAGGCCTGAGCGACGCTTTCACAGCATGGCCAGTAGAAATGCACAGTGTGCCCTTTTGAAGATGCTGACACAGTCCCTGAGCGGTCCGGAGCTGTTTCCACCAACCTGTCATGCTTCCTCTAGATGTTCTCCTGATTAAAGGAGGGGAGTAAATAAAAAAGACAGGGCATCAGCAGATACACTCATAAGCCGTCTTCTACAGAAGCCTAAACAGATCCCTTAAGTCTCACATTCAGCTCCTTCGAAATTTAATCACTGTAAAACATTTAGGCCCATTTCACACTGCATGCATAAGCACACTCTTAAAAATGAAGGTGCTTAAAAAGGTTCTTCAAGCGATGCCATAGAAGAACCATTTTTGGTTCCACAAAGAACCATTCAGTCAAAGGTTCCTTATAGTACCATCTGTTTCTTACCTTTTTATAATCTGAAGAACCTTCTTTTGCCACAAAGAACCTTTATGAAACAGAAAGGATCTTCAGATGTTAAAGGTTCTTTATGGAACCATTCAGACAAAAAAAGGTTCTTCTATGGCATCGAGAAGCACCTTTATTTTTAAGAGTGCAGCCTGAAAGTGGCGCTGCAGTATAACTCCAACATGCTTTCACACTACTGCGATCGATGCTCCTGTACTATTTTTTCTGTCTTTTAAGATTGTTGCTTGTATCTATGATTGCAGATTTTACCTTTTTACAATGCATGAAACAGGTCTGTTGAATTTTGAAATATTTAAGTATATATTGTATATTAAATATTATTAAACAACAGTAATATAGATTGTTCGTTATTTCTTTATTATTATGCAGTGTTGCATAGCAACAGTCTTCATTTTTACCGAAAGCAGAGGAAGAACTTTACACAGCCGCTTAGATGTCAGGAATAACAATAATAAACATATTGCATTTAAAAAATACAATATAAGGCATATGCATCTGTAGGTCACAGTCATTTTTTATGACTTGCATAAAAAAAAATACACTACCGGTGAAAAGTTGGAATTTTTTTTTTATGTTTTCAAATGATTTTTATTCTGCTCACCAAGACAGTATTTGATTGATCAAAAATACAGTAAAACTGTAATACTGTCACGGTGCACACATGAGGGAGGATTCAGGAACAGGCAGACGAGGAGTAAACTCAAATTAACAGTCTTTAATTAAGACATCAAGGCAAGACAAGGCAAGACAAGGCAAGGCAAGACAGGGCAAGACAAGGCAAGCAGACTCAGACAGGAACACCGGGGAGTAACGAGTAGACCAGACAACACGAAACTGAACGGGCATGAACTAATATAGACAGGTTAATGAGACACACAGCTGAACATACTAAACTAATATCGCTTGAAACAAGGACAGGAAACTAACCAAATATGGACACAAGAGGCAGGAACACATGACACACACGACAGAACCCTGACAAATACTGTGAAATATTATTACAATTTAAAATAACTGTTTTGTATTTAAATTTTCAGCAGCCATTAGATCAGTCTTCAGTGTCATATTGAGCTTTCAGAAATCATTCTTATATGCTGATTTGGTGCTCAATTATTATCAGTTATTATTAGAGTTTAGCAGTTCTCTGTTTAATACTTTTTGTGGAAACTGTAATACTCCTTTTTTCAGATTCTTTGATGAATAGAAAGTTCAAAATGAATAGCATTGAAATCTTTTGTGACATTATAAATGTCTCTATAAGCACTTTGGATCAATTTAATGCGTCCTTGTTGAATAAAAGAATTAATTTCTTTTTCTTACTTTTTAATTCTTACATGACACAAAACTTTGTATGATAGTGTATCAGGGTTTCCATAAAAAATATTAAGAAGCAAAACCTGTTTTCAACACTGCTAAAGCAAGAAATGTTTAGAGCACCAGCATATTAGAATTACTTTTGAAGGATCATGCGACACTGCTGAAAATTCAGCATTGGCATTACAAGAAATAAATAAAAAAGGTGAAATGACTGTTTTTATAAATGCAGCCTTAGTGAACATAAGAGACTTTTTTTCAAAAACGTTAAAAAATCTTAATTATTCCAAACTTTTGACTGGTAGTGTATGCAAATTGACAGAAAACAATGATGTGTGAATATGTATGTGTTCACTTGCAAATAAATAAATAAATGCAATGTCAATACAACTGCAGCATCCTTTAAGACATAATCTGCCTCCTTTATTTTGCTGAGACATCCAGGGGACACATGAGCTTTTAGCGCCTTACCGAAAGACTCCGATCCTGCTGAGAGCTCACCATTACAGCACATCAGTAAAAACTCATGTGCAGCTGAACCGCTCTGATTACTGAATGGGGAATGCCCAGTGTGACTGGCAGCTCACATGGTGGTTTGTTAAATAGGCGAGAATTACTTGAATAAAAAAGCATAGTAGGGGGTGTGGGGGATGTGGGGTTTTAAGAGTGAAAAGTAACACATGTGAGAGATAGAGAAAGAGGAGAGGGAGGGAGTAAGGACAGTAATAACCATGCAGGAAGCATGCAGGGCCCAAAGGATACAATTAGCAATCAGGACATAGTGCCGGAGGCCTGATTACAAATGCAAACCATGTCTTCCTACAGATCCGGGGGTTATCAAACACCAGGCAGCCATTGGTGAAGCCAGAGATGAGCTGTGCCCTCTGCATTGGACACACTACAAACCACATTCCATTTGACAAATACAGCTCTTTACTAGTGCCGGCGAGACAATGAGCATTTTCATTTGTTTGTTGTTTGCAGCGGATTCACCTCAAAAGGACAATCAAAGATGCAATTTGTCAGGAAGCATTTTTATTTAAGTAACAAGCATGTGGGACTAGTGTAAATATAATAATCCATATACTAGGGTTTTTAACAGTCAGTTTTAACATGTTAACTTAGTGAATAGTTAAAAAAGTAATGTTATTATATTAAAAGTTTTAATATTAATTTATCATGCCCCTGACAAAATGCATCCATGTTTTTTTAAATTATCTTGTATTTCAAATTAAAAACTAAAAATACTGTAAAATATTTAAAAACATAAAAATAATATAAAATATTTTCTGTTTTTATTTTGTTTTAGTAATTTTGTTGTATGTGTTTTGTCATTTATATTTTTTATGTCTGTCTAGTTTTTATTAATTTGTGTTTATTAGTTTTAGTTTATTTCATTTAATTATTTTCGGATTTCAAGTTAAACTAAATGAAAATGATAAATGTTGGCAACTAGCTGAAAATAAAAAAAATTAGAAAAAATTTAATTTGCCTCCATCCAATCAACAACCAGTGGACCAAACCAAGTCCCTACTCTACATTTTTTTTTTTTTTTTAATTTTTTGAAAATCTGTTTCACTCCAATGTGTGTTATTAAATGGAAGAAATTATCTATTTCCATTACATGGTAACGTTAAAAAGTAAAATTATCATGTAGGAAATTCCACCTGTAGAAACTTTATAGTATAAAATTTTACATTATTTAGCAGTTGATATTTCATCATTTATAGATATTTACTTTTTTGACAAATGTGAAAGTACATTTCATTCAATTCAAATCCCAGTTCAACTTCCTGTTGTGTGCGGCCAATTCAGTTCAGTTTCACACTCATGAACTGCAAGGGAGCTAATTTATTTTATTTTATTCCTAATTTTGGACAGCCCTAAAATCTTTACAGTGTTTCACTTCGTATTTTTTATTTAAAGAATGACTCTGTAAGTTCTGTATTAATTAGCACTATGACAAGCCATAATTTATGTCTTTTAAAATCAAACCCTTAAATGATCCCAAGTATTCTGCCCTGACTTGGAATTTTTTTTTTTTTTTTTTTTTGCCTAATGGCAGTTTTCCATAAGTACCTCTGAGAATATCTCTATTGGCCGAGTTCCTGAACCCAAGCACTGCTTAATTCCTTCAGTATCTCTCTCTCTCTTCCTCTCGAAGAGCCAGCGTTCTTCTGACTAATGCCCCTTGACACCTTGAACTCCATATTGTGTTACAAATTCCCTCCTTAATTTGTGAGAGAGGAAAAAGAAAGACAGCTCACTAAGAAACATCAAAGCTCTTTTCTGCCCTCTGAGAACCAGAAACTAATTTCTCCATACTTAAATTGCTTAAAGCCTTAAAATGGTCTGAACGTTTATTTGAAATTAGCAATAAATTGAAGTTTGTTGAACATTCCTGAGACTCAACAGCACCAACCTAGATGGAGCAGTGGATTACAAAGGTGAAAGTGATTTCATTTGTACTGGGTGTCGTTCGCTGTTGACCTGCCACCAAGGCATTGCTAATGAAGAGAGTGGCTTAATAGCTTAAATCTAATGATTACATTACAAATCAAGAGTGGAGGGTTATCGAACTGTAAGACATAGATAGATAGATAGATAGATAGATAGATAGATAGATAGA
>JAFVLL020003388.1:0-30575 GCA_021397915.2 Tor tambroides | reverse complement strand
GGGTTTTGCTCAATATGATGTTAAGTGGCAGATCAGTGAATATCTAAAGAGAAGTCCTCAGTCCTAGACGAAACCTAAATACTATGTGGAGGACAAAAAATAATAATTATAATATGACCGCGTGGTGAACAATATGAACCGAACTCATATTTAAACACAGTCTCCATGCTATACACATGCATGGAGACATAATACATAATACAATTTTGGCTGTATTATTTGTGTCCCCTTCAAAAATTGCTCTTGAGAAATTTTATGTTTATTGTCCCCCCCTACTGTTAGATGAAATTTACGCCCCTGCTGAGAATGTAACTTAAAACAATAATCCATAAAACATGTAAATATAATCGCACAAAATTAAAAACGCGGCTAATTACTCGATATATTTTTATTGTATAAGAGTTTGTAACAAAATTTAATGATTTATAATTTTGTTTTGATGCTACTATTATTGTAACAATAGTAGTACACTGTGTATATCCTGTTTATGTATATTTCTGTGCAAGAATTCTTGCTCTGCAATAAAAAAAAGGGAGAAAGGAGAAAAAAAACGGAGAATTTTTTTTCGAAAGAACAGAAAAGCATTGTACAGTGGAGCATCAAAGAAGACTATACAGCGAGAAATGTAATAATTTACTTTAATTCTGACACAATTTCAAATCACTCAACACGGACCTAGAGATTATTATAGTTATTTGAATTATTTACAATTGAGTCACTCAGGCCATAAAACATTTCAGTTGCTCAGAATGTACTAAACACATACTAAACATTCTGCAACAGCAATATAATAAAATAATAAACAGTATCAGCAATCGACAACATTTACAGAAGTAAATAATACTCATAAATAAAGCTTGTACATAATGTTTAGGTGCTATATACTCCATTTTACACGTGTCTGTCCAACAAACATAACTAACTTCCCAGTGTTTGACACACGCTTACATATCAAGAAAGCTATAAAAACAAGAAAACGTAATTAAAAACAAGTCATCAGAGACAGTTTATACAAAAAAGGCGATTTTCATTTTCAAACCTTCTGCCCATCTGTTCTTGGTTCTAAAAAAAGCTGTTAACTATTTGATTTTATTTAGTTAATGGCAGCAAAAACTTTTCCCCCTACATTTGGATATCATGAACAGAGGAATAAAATCACTTGTATTTCACGCTTTGACACTATTATCTTCAGCAAAGCAGACAGATGTTGCAGAGAAACTAACCGACCTGAAAGTATAACAATAATTCCAAAAGATGCAGTTTATACATTCAGAGAAAACGTTACATATTAATGTGCATACCATATTAATGTAACATCTTTAGTTTAGACCCAGAGTGTTTGAAACAGGCCACACAGCTGAAATGTATTGCGTTTTTAAGTGAACTGTTAGGACACTGGGATATACTTTGTAAAACTGGGACGAAATGCTACATAATGCTAAAAATATATGAGCTCATATAGCAATGAGCACTGAGGGTGTGTACAGTGCTTAACAGTATTCAGTGTTTATTAAGGCACTTGGATAGCAGAAGCAAACAAGATTTCAGGTCTGTTTTAATGCAATAGCTCTTCATTAGGGATGTTAACAGGTGTAAGCACATACATCATGTTAATTATCAAGAGTAAAATAATCTTATTAGTTGACTATTTCTATAATTCACTACAGTAACTGGCATCTGACCAAAGCTAAAAGCATCCGGACATTCTGGGTAGACCTCATGGGTTATGCTAGTATGATACGCTTATTGATGTATGAGAAGTTATATTCTGCTTATTACTGTATATCATTAATATATATTCTGAATGAGAAAACGAAATGAGAAGACAGTTTTGTCCATTCCTGAGTTCACTGACTGTATCCGACCTCATGACCCATTTCAGAAGCAAAACACTGAGCACAACAGTGTCCTGCAAATTATTTTGATGGTCTCAGCTGTATGGGTTAATTCATAGCTGCATTATTTGCCCCTGGATTACTTCTTTTCTATTTAGTTTCCTCCTCCGCTGGGCCCTCTTCAGCAAATACATTCCTGTCTCCAGCGCCGGTGGGGGTCGTGGGGATTTGCATTGAACTGTCTGATATCTGAGACAGATTGTCTGCATCTTGATCTGAGTGCGCTTCATGGACTGGAGAGTTGGGCGCCGCAGAGGAAGAGATGGAGTGCTACATAAGAAGTAAAAGAAATATGTTTGATAAATACTTATATATATATATATATATATATACACACACACAGTGCCCTCCATAAGTATTGGAACAGTACAGACAAAATGCTCTGTTGGCTGTGGAGTCAAGACATTTGTAAATATGATTAAAAGATGAATATGAGACAAAACTACAGAATGTCACATTTTATTATTAGCCATTTCAACACATACATGTTTTACCAAATAAAAAGAACGGCAATTTTAGAGTTCATCCCACTCATTGATGTGAGCATAAGTATTGGGACAGTTGAACATAAGGCAGATATAAAAGATTAAAAGCTATTATTTAGTTGCAGATCCCTTGCACACAATCACAGCAGTGAGTCTGTGACCCATAGACATCACCAGACTCTTGGTCTCATCCTTTGAAATACTTTTCCCAGCCTTTAATGCAGCCATATCCAATTGTTGCTTGTTTTGGGGAGTTTGTGCCTTTACTCTCCTCTTCAGCTGGTGAAATTCATGTTCTATTGGATTTAAATCTGGAGATTGACTTGGGCAATCTGAGACTTTCCATTTCTTTGCCCTTATAAACTCCTTGACTGAACTGGCCGGGTGTTTTGGGTCATTGTCCTGATGCAATATGAAGCACTTCCTAATGAATCTGGTGGCATTTTCATGAATATTGGCAGGCAAGATGGTTTTGTACCCTTCCAAATTCATTCTGCTACTGTCATCATACATTAAGTCATCAGTAAAGTTGAGAGGGCCTTTTCCAGATACAGCCATGCATGCCCATGCCATGACACCACCTCCACCATGCTTTACAGATTAGGCTGTATGGTTAGAATCATTTGCAGTTCCCTTTTTTTTTTCTCCACATTTTTGCTTTCCCATCACTTAGATAAAGGTTCATCTTTGTCTCATCGGTCCATGAACACAGTTCCAAAACTCTTCTGGCTCACCTTTGTGCTTTTTTGCAAACTCTAATCTTGCCTTTCTATTTTTGGTGCTGGTCAGAGGTTTGCATCTTGCTGTGTAGCATCTGTAATTCTGTGTCAAAGTCTCCTGAGGACAGTAGATTGTCAGAGCATCACCCCAGCTTTCTGTAAGTTGTTGGTGATTTTATGTGACGCGTCTTTTTAGGGTTCATTTTCACAGCTTTTATGATATGTCTGTCATCAACTACTGTTGTTTTCTCAGCCGATCAGGTAGTTGTTGGTTGCTGGTGTCACTGGTGGTTTCCAAACTCTTGATTTCTCCATGCCCTTTGTTTTTGCAATAGCTCTAACTGACCTCCTCTTTCTTTTAGCATCCAAATTGCTTGCTTTTCTCTCAAAGTCAGCTCCCTCTTCTTCATCCTGTTTGTGTGTGCCATCATCGAATGCAAGATTCAGAATACAGAAGTAATGGATATAACTGATACGACACATTCGCTGCTTTTAATATCTGAAGAATTAATGCAACAGGACACAGCTGATCACTTAGAAAGCCCTGTGAGACAACTGTTCCAATACTTATGCTCACGTCAGATAGGGGGATGAAACTTTAAAAGTGCTGAACTTCTTAGCTGGTAAAACATCTATGTGTTGAATCACCCAATAATAAAATGTGACATTCTGTAGTTTTGTCTCATATTCATCTTTTAATCATATTTGTAAATGTCTTGACTCCACAGCCAACAGAGCAATTTTGTCTTTACTGTTCCAATACTTTTGGAGGGCACTGTATATACATATACATTATATATATATATATATATTTTAGTTATTTATACATGTATTTTTTTTCCTATAAATTATTATATTAAATTTAAATCAGTTTTGCTGGGTCAAATTCAAGGTACCTGCAAGGAGACACTCGATCTGTTGCTCCTGTCCTTAAGTTTGGACCATGTTCCTTTCATTCCTGTTTTCTCTGTCATCTCCAGAGCAGCTTTTAACAGTTTGGGCGTCTCGGCACGAGGAGGAATAATCGGGATGGGCTCCTTTTCTTCCTCTTTCTTCTCAGCAGGCTTTTTATCCTTCATCACCATTTTCCTTACGGGCAAACAGCAGGTTACGCATTATTTGAACAGAAGCTAGGGCTGGAAAATTACCTGGTGAAATACTAGTGAAATATCATTGATTCATCGGAGTGGAAAATGGAAGTAAAAATTGGGAAATCCTTATGGCTCATTATTTTCCTTCCAGTAGTTGCACTCACCTTGCTTTCTTGCGCAGCAGTTTCTGGGACTCTGGATAGTGCACCATGATCTCATTCAGGTCCCTTTTGGTCAAGATGAGGAGGTTAGCAAAACCACGTGCTACGACATTAGCTGTCCGCCGGTTTCCTCCTCCCACAGCAAGCAAGCTTTATTGGAGAAGAAGACATGAACTAAAAGCAAATTTGACAATGAGGGATTTTATACTGACAAAACTAGATACTGCAGCCCTTACCTGACCTCTCCAAACACAGCTCCTGCTTTCAGGGTCACAAACACTGTCTTTCCATCAGGACCACCAACTACCTGGACTTCCCCTGCCTTTATAATGTACATCTCACGACCCACTTCATCCTGTAATAAATATATTAATATATCTCTACCTTTATTGCTATAGTAAACTGATTTTTCTGCACAAACACAAGTACATCTGAAGGTCAGTTATGCAGGCTAAAAATCTTCTTTATGTTCCTTGCCTTCTTGCAGACATAGTCTCCTGGAAGGTACACCACTGATCTGAGCCTCTTCAGCATATCAAAGATCATCTGTCTATCACAGCCCTGAGAAAGACACATTGATGCAGGAAAAAAGAGATGCAGATAAGGAATACAGCAAGTCAAGACAGGTTAAAGATTTACCTGATTTTTAAAATAACGTGGTTAACCTAAAACAAGGCCATGTACTTCAGTGATTTAAAAGTAGAAATGTAAAGTTTTTTTATTTATTAAATACTATTCATTCATTCATCCATCCATCCTTCCATCCATCTAATTGTTTATTTGTTCTTATAAATTCTTATATTTCTTCTAAAATATACCTTTTACACACACACACACACATATATATACACATACATTTTAATACCAGCTGAGGCAAATAGTTTGCACAATTAAATTTAAATTCAATTTATATTCAATTATATATGTATGTGTTTTTTTTTAATATACTATATGTATATGTAATTTATATATTATTTATTTAAATATATTTATTAGAATGTTACTGTATTTATTAGAATTTAAGGATATTTTAAGTTTCAGCACTTGCCTGGAAGAGTGGCACTTTACTTATAATGTTGTAGCTGACGTCCACTGCTATATCCAGCCTCATCTTGTCGGGTAGTTGATCTAATAGCTCTTGTTCATCTGCATGAAACCACAAAATGTCCATTTTTATCTTAAGTTATCAACTGAGCATTATGGATGAATGTCTGTAATGTATTTTGGTGTTGATGTCTGTCTTATGGTCTTACCCAGCATGCCTTGGGACTGCCACGTGTAGCTGTACCAGGTTTTCACTCTGTTCTGCACATCTTTAGGGATGCGGTAGGAGGCCATGTACTTCACTGTGTTATCCACACAAGCACGATAGTTTGTCTGAGCCGCAGTTGCTGCACCAACAACGTCTCTCATCTGACACAATGCAAGCCTCAATCAATGATATTAAAACTATTGAAAACCAATCAGTGGATGCCTTTCACACAATGATAATGGCCTTACCTGACCAATCATGATGGAGAACACAAACACTCCAATAAAGTAATTGATGAGCTGAAACACAATCTCAAAAAGTGTTGTGGGTTCTGGCAGACCACCGATAGTCAGCAAAGTCTTCACAGCAAAGTAGTAGCAGCGAAAATAACTGAAAAAGTCACAAAGTGAACAAAAATGAAGTGTCTCTCAAAATATAAACTATGAAAATATTATGTTTAAAGATAAAATTTAAAGGGGTTATAGGAGCAAAAATATATATATTTTTTAATATCACCACGATTTTTAAACATGAGTAAACTGACATATGTCTGCCCACATTTACAGTGCATCCGGAAAGTATTCACAGCGCTTCACTTTTTCCACATTTTGTTGTGTTACAGCCTTATTCCAAAATGGATGAAATTCATTATTTTCCACCAAATTCTACAAACAATACCCCATAATGACAACGTGAAAGAAGTTTGTTTGAAATCTTTGCAAATTTATTCAAATTAAGAAACGGAAACAGTCACATGTACATAAGTATTCACATACTTTGTTGAAACACCTTTGGCACCAAATACAACCTCAAATCCTTTTGAGTATGATGCTACAAGCTTTCCTCATCATCATTTGGCAATTATCTGCCATTCTTCTCCTCACCTCTGCACCTCTCATTTTCAGGTTTCTCCAGAAATATTTGATTGGGTTCAAGGCCATGCTGTGGCTGGGCCACTCAAGGACATTCACAGAGTTGTCTATAAGCCACTCTTGCTGTGTGCTTTGGGTCATTGTCCTGTTGGAAGGTGAACCTTCTGCCCAGTCTGAGGTTCTGTATGCTCTGGACTGGGTTTTCATTAAGGCTCTCTCTATATTTTGGTGCACTGAGCTTTTCTTCTACTCTGATGAGTCCCTCAGTCCCTGCCACTGGAAAACAGCCCCACAGCATGAGTAATACTCCGCAGTACTCTGCAGGTGCTGAGCAGAGCTGGTTTCCTTCAAACATGATGCTTAGAATTGAAGTTCATCAGACCAGAGAATCTTGTTTCTCAGAGTCTGAGGGTCCTTTAGGTGCTTTTTTGCAAATTCCAAGTGTGTTTTCATGTGTCTTCACTGAGGAAAGGATTGAGTTTGGCCACACTGCCATAAAGCCCAGATTGGTGGAGTGTTGCAGTGATGTTTGTTCTTCTGTAGATTTCTTCTATCTCCACATATGATCATACAGCTCAACTAGAGTGACCATCAGGTTCTTGGTCACTACTCTAGACAAGGCCCTTCTCAATCAATTGCTCAGTTTGGCCAGGAGGCCAGCTTTTGGAAGAGTCTTAGTGGTTCCAAACTTCTTCCATTTATGGATGATGGAGGCCACTGTGCTTTGGGACCTTCAATGGTGCAGAAATTTTTCTGTACCCTTCCCCAGATCTGTGCCTCGATACAATCCTGTCTCGGAGGTCTACAGACAATTCCTTGGACTTCATGGCTTGGTTTGTGCTCTGACATGCACTGTTAACTGTGGGACCTTATATAGACAGGTGTGTGCCTTTCCAAATCATGTCCAATCAACTGAATTTACCACAGGTGGACTCCAATCAAGTTGTAGAAACATCTCAAGGATGATCAGTGGAAACAGGATGCACCTGAGCTCAATTTTGAGTGTCATGGCAAAGGCTGTGAATACTTATGTACATGTGATTTTGTCATTTTTTATTTTTAATAAATTTGCAAAGATTTCAAACAAACTTCTTTCAAGTTATCATTAAGGGGTATTGTTTGTAGAATTTTGAGGAAAATAATGAATTTAATCCATTTAGGAATAGGGCTGTAACAAAATGTGGAAATAGAGAAGTGCTGTGAATACTTTCTGGATGCACTGTACATATTAATGACTATGCAGCAGTTTGGCCTACTAAAATGAACAACCTTACGTTGATGCATCAATTTCAGCCGATCATAACAGGTCATTTACATATATAATTCTTAAAGGTACAGGAGCAAAACATGTTAAACTGTTTTTGGTGCAAAAAACTGGATTGGATGTAAACGAAAGCTAATAACAGAACTGATTAGCTTACCTATTGCCTGTCCCATCATAGGTCCATTCTGAGAAACCCAAACCTTCATATGAAGAGCCCCAGTAGTACAGACAGGCATTGCAGTGGACGGCATACAGCAAGTAGGTGGTGGTTCGAATAACTCTTGATAAATGAAATGAGAGATATAAATGGGCATATACACTCCAAATAAAATGTTCAACAAATTCTCAATAGAAAGGTTTACAGAAGCTAACAGCTAACCTGTAAACGTAAGCGTTGGTCAGTATAGCTTCCAGACGCTTGTTGAACTCAAAGAAAGACATGAACTGCACAAAGGAAGGACACATTAAAGAATTAGCCAAGTTCATCATGGACTGATCTTTCTAAAGTCCAGTTAGATGGTCAGAGTAGCAGCTTGCCTTCAAGATCCTGGGTAAGCGGAGAAGTGGATTAATCCCTGTTTTGAAGTAGAGAAGCTCCAGAGGAAGTAGACTGACCACATCCAGCTGCAACACAGGAAGTGAGATCCTCAGACTACAGAATGTACCCAGTACCTCAGAGCATCAAATTTAATCAGTCTGAAAAAGTCCAAATTTGTATTTAATGAAACGATAAACAGCATAAATGTCTCACTACCTTGAATCGTACAGCTTTGACGTAATTATTTCTCATCTCTTTATTGCTGGTCTGAAAACAAATATTTTTCAAAACACAGGGTGAAAAGAACATTAATTTTACTCTAATATTTTGCTCGTCTTTGTCTATATTTACCACAAGGTCTCCATGACGCACAAACTGCAGTCTGGGTTGAAAGGCCAGGATGTCCAGTATGTAAACAGCATCACATAAGTAGTCAATCAACAGCCAAACATGGATGTTATCCGGTGTTTG
Source organism: Tor tambroides (assembly GCA_021397915.2). NCBI lineage: Eukaryota > Metazoa > Chordata > Actinopteri > Cypriniformes > Cyprinidae > Tor > Tor tambroides. The sequence continues at coordinate 21,827 of JAFVLL020003388.1, read as the reverse complement.
ATATGGAAATGCCCAACGCACAGGAATCATCCATGCATTCCAGTTAAACGCCAAAGACACGCATAACAGCCAAAGTACGTAGATCAGATCTACAGAGAATACAGAGCAATGGAAGATTACGGTTTATGGAAAACAAATATTGTGGTGCACCAAAATGTTTATTTAAAACCAAACAAGTTTTAGGAGTTGCAATGTTTAATTTTTTATTTATTTAAATTAAACTTGAATAATTTAAATAAATTAACAAATATAAATTCAATTAAATCACCAATGTGCACCAAATGTATCCCTTTATACAAAAACACTTAATTTTTTCTTTTATTTTATCATTTATAAACCTGATACTTAGTTACCAAAGGCTTAAGTTTAAAAATGAGAGAGGAATGTGAAGCGTAGGAGGAAAAGGGTGTGAGAACAGAACAAAAAATGAAGGAAAATCAGTAACTGATCGGATTTACGTGCGAGTACGGAATGCCAAGACAGCTAAAATGTAGACAGTTGTAGTCTTCAGGATTACAAAGAGAGGAGAGGAGCGCTCACTGGTGAAGGGGTCGATGCTGGATGGAAAACGGTAATGCAGAAGCCGACCAATCCTGGATTGAGGTTTCACTTTACAACACAGAAGCTTTGTTTTCTCCTCTTCTTTCTCAGCAGGGGCCTCGGGTACCTCCTGCTCTGTTTTCTGCTCTGCTGGAGGTTCTGGAGGAGGAGGAGGAGGAGCTGGAGCTTGCTTAGCTGGGGCTGTTCATAAAAGACCATATTATTTGGTACATACACTTTGAAACTGTAATAGCCCTCAAAAGTATGTGTACACTTAAGTCGCACATAAAATGTATGAATTTCAACTTGAATAACAACTTAAGTGGCATGTGCAAAGAAATGATGATACAGCATTTCTCAACAATTTTTTTTAAACAACTAGCCCCAAATTTAATTAGGAACTAAGTTCATTAAATAACGTTTGACAACCACCGTCGAAATACTTTTTGTCTTGATTAAGCACATTATATGTATTGTTTCGTCAACAAACTCATTTATAAGAAACAATTTCCTTGAAATTTTGCTTTTATCTCCTGACGTTCTTTTATAATAAATACCACTTGGTGTGATATTTTGTGTTTAACTCACAGGCAGGTGGTGTTTCATCATCCGAGTTATCTGGATCAATCAGCTTCTCTTTGACTCGCTCTGTTCTCTCTTTGAACAGCTTGACCAGCTCCTGTAACCTCTCATTTACTACAGTACTAGTTTGGCTGGCTGAAGAGGCTGGCCGTTGATTTAGCCTGAAGACAGAAGATAAATACTACATTTAAAAAAAAATTAATTTTTTTTTTTAAAAATTAAAAAAAAAAAAAAAAAAAAACACCAAAACAATCCCATATTTATATATTGTTCTTGGGTTTCCCCAAGAACATCAACATAATTTGCAACTAGCTTAAATACGTAATGTGTTTTGTGCCACATTTCCAGCAAAATTTTCATGCATTCATGTTAATTTCACATTTTAAAAGTATTTATTTGTTACCCGTCATCTGCACTTGAGATGCTACTCTGGCTTCGCCAGGCCCGGACTGCAGTTTCTAACTCCTCCTCTTCCTCATCATCTTGTGAGTAAAGTCTCTTGCTGTAAGAAGACAACAAGAGTGTGTTATGATGGGGCTCTACAGGACTAATCACAAAAATAAGACAAGTTACAATAAATGCATTGAAAAATGAAATGGAAAAAAAAACCCTCTGATATGGTAAGTAAGGTAATGGGAAAGTCTTCACATACTTACTAATATGCACACAAATGCACAAAATGAAGAGGAGAATATGGAGTGGATTGTTCTGAGAGACTTATTTAAAACATCTTACATCTTGGTCCAAATTGTCTGTGGTTTTCTGTCTCTGCATACACTGTTTGCATCCAGTGACGTGTATGTATGTGCGTAAGTGATTGTGTGTGCACAGACAACAAAACAGAAAAGAAACAAAACATAAAATGTACATCAATATTTGTGTATCAGTTGGGTTTTTCACAGTTGAACTTGTTAATTCAATTCTATTGTTAATCCTGAGTATCAGGGCCCATATTCACGAAACATCTTAAGGCTAAAAGCAGCTCATAACTCACCAATTTAGGAGAAAATCTTAAAAAATAATGGGGTGTCAGTCCTAAATTTAGAACTCCTAAATTTTCTAAATCTTTGAAACTTTAGGAGTAGTGAAGAGGATTCCTAAGTCACTAAGACCAAGCCACAAACTATCCTAAAATGGCTGTTGCCGGCAATCTGCCTCGGAAAGTAAACATTTTAGAAACATTTGACGATAATGAGCTTTTGAAAAGGTATCACCTTTGGTTTTGGAGGTTATCGCAACTCCAAATTTTCCTTGTTTTCATTAATCAGCTGGGCAAGAGGTAACATGTTCTTGCATCCAGTTTGGTTTTCTTTTACGTTTGCATGTCTTACTGTCATCCATAATTATTCTACTCTGTTAATTAAAAGGCTGTTTATTTGCATATTCACTAATTATGAGAGCATACATGTAAGAGGCTGGCAATTATCTGAACATATACTTGTTTAATTTAGTGACACAGCCTGCGTTTTAAAATCTTTATTTGAATGTGGCAATTAACAGTTTTATTTTTTAACCTTTATTTGAATATGGCAACATATTCTATTAATAAATCTCTGACAGAGACTATAAGCCAATCAATGTGTGCATAGTTAAGCATGCTGACATCATCCATAGCAACGAGGTAAACCCCACCCCCTTACTCTGAGTAAGTACTTCTCTATTCCTTAGTAAAATTTTGTCTCAGCAGTTTTGTGAATAGGTTTTAAGAGAAAACTCTTAACTAAAAACTTTTAGTGGTAAGATAAAATGTTTTGTGAATACGGGCCCTGGTTTCCAGATTTTCTCACTGTACATTTGTATACCCTGGATTAATATTATGATTTGCATATTTATGAGGGCAATAACATTGATTAGATGAGAACAGCACACATGGCTTTAAGAGTTTCCCTCAGACAGTGGGAAGTGGAAGCTTCTGTAAAATGAAGTATATTTTGGGCTTTATGTTATCAAATGTCGTGCAAATGTCCTTTATATTTACTCTTTAGGTGTGGTCACATATACCGTTGTCTGAAATCCAATCATTTCAATAACAATCCATGTGATCTGGAATTTCGCATGAGGGTTCAAGTTGTTCACATGAATTCAAACTTCTTGATCTGAAAGTGACTTCTGTGTGAGCAGTGCAACATACATTGCTACACTGACAAAAAAAACAATAGATCTTTCTGCCTGTGAAATATTGCTAATGTAACCACACTTTTCTACATCCATTGATTCATCAAACAAAGCAGATTTACCTGGTCCGATTGGCTTTACGGGCACCAGGGACAGTGAGGGTTTTGAGGTTAGGGTCCTGTGGGTTTATTATTGGTGGTATGGGGCGGGATCTTTTTCCTCCTTTGCCTCGGTCAGAGTCAACATCTTCCACATTCACGGCCGGGTGCACACTCAGTCTGGAGCTCACTGGAGATTAGATGATACTCGATAAAGAAACACACAAGAAACGTTGACACTGACACCTTCAGTAGCACCCTCTTCAAGACTTACCCTGAGGTAAAATGGACCTTAGGGAATGAGGTCAATGGTTGGAACATAAAGAGGTCACTTTGGTTACTACAGGCACCCACAACCTAACATTCTCTAAGTCACATTTGGCAGCAAGGCATAAGAAAAGCATAGCATAGACTTGTCTAATAAAAAAGTGTGGATCACCTGAGGGTCTAGCAGAGGTGGGGTCTTCCTCAATGTGGAAGGCAGGGTTGGAGACGCCTGACAGCTGCCTGGAAGGGGTGATGGGAGGCAGACGGGGGTAAGAGGGCACATTGGGCAAGTCTAGGACGGAACTTGGGGAAGAGGGCGAAGGGGTACGGGGGGAATGGAGCGGGGACTGGCGGACGAGACGGTCCAACTCCAGATCCCTACTCTTCAGCGGCTGCTCCTTGGGCATCCTGATCTGGCTTAAGTTTGTTGAGACGGCTTTGAATGTTAGAGTAGCACTGCTGGGCACACTGTGGAATGCTGGAGAGTTGTTGCGGAATGCTGGAGACCTGTTGCGGAAGGATGGAAAACCGTGGAATGCTGGTCAGCCTCTGTGGAAAGTTGGATACCTTTTGCGGGAGGTTTGAAATTTGTTGTGGAATGTTGGACAGCTGTTGTGGGAGGCTGGATAACTGCACGGGGAAGCTGGGAAAATGAGGAGCGCTAAAAAGCGTCTGGTTTGGGAATTGTGGTGTGATTTTGGAGAATCGCTGGGAAATTTGTTGCGGTAGCTGTGCCAGATGAGGAGGGAGCGACGGCAGCTGTTGGGTGATTTGAGAGAGAGCAGGGGGCAGATTGGGCATGGAAGGCACTTTAGGCAAAGTGACGCCGATGTCTGTCAGGAACTGGTTGAAGTTGTCAAGGGCCTGTGGTGCATACGGTACACGCATGAAACATCTCTTCAGTGCATCACATCTGGAAGGGACTGTGGGGACAGCAGCACATAGTCAAATATATTGTATGTTACATGAAATGTGTACAATATTTGATGCTTTGTCATATAGAACATATGGTTTCCCAGTAGTGCACAACACAACGAAAACGCCACAACACAACGCATAAGACTAATTTCATTGTGTTGTGCTAATTCTATTGTGTTGCAGCTTGTTTCCATTGTGCTGTGCTAATTTCATTGTGTTGTGGCTTGTTTCCGTTGTGTTGTGCCAATTTCGTTGTGTTGTGGCTTGTTTCCGTTGTGTTGTGGAGATTTTGTAGTGTTGTGCACTACATTCTAAGAATAATGTCCAGAAATGCCAATTACAGTGGCCCCAAAACATATTGAATTAGATAAAATATCAAACCAATTGACATTTATATAACACAAGAACACTTTTCAAGCAAAAATATTCACAATTTTTTTTTTGCCAGAACTCAATGGAAAGGATTTTTTTTTTCCTGCTTGCCTAGTCGGGCTATTCAGGGGGGGTAATGGGGGAAGGTGAGGACAATTCCAAGGGTCCGACGAGGGAGAGGGAGGTCCGGGACGCATTTTTTACTGAGGGTTTTCATTCTGTGGCTTTTTATCATGTTAGCATCAGTGTGTTTACATCATCTATTCTGAATGACTGAGATGAACACTCACCACTGCTTTCCTCGTCAAGAGCTGTACTCTCCACCTGCATGAAGCAAAATAGTAATACGAGACATTTATTTCATTGTAACACAGAGAGGCAAAAATCTGCAATAATACCAAGAAAAAAAATATGATCACTGCAGCACTGTGCTTGTGAGCACAGTATACTTTATTCAGTCTAACTCCTGAGGGAGTTTTATGAACTTGGTGTACACACTGAATAATAAGTATGTGCGAAAAGTCACAAAAGTAAAACAATGTAAGAGAGATAAAGCCGGAGGATTAACAAGAAGACCTAGTCCAAGTTTAAAGTTAGATGGACAGTATACATGAATTACCGGTGAATCAGTTTGTGAAACAGAGGTGCTGGTAATGGACTGAGGTTGCTGAGTGATCGGCTCAGGTTCTTCTTCGGCTTCACTGGAGTCCCTGGGCTCCTCCTCGTCGTGAAGCTCCTCAGGCTCTGGTTCCTCCTGTAGAGGTGAAGAGGACTTGAACTCCTCAACAGGGGTTTGAACTGTGAACGCAGTGTCTACAGCCTCTGCCTCTTGTCCTTCTGGAAGAAACTCCTTAACTGAAGGTACTTGACACCTGTGTATACACAAGGCATGACGCAGACATCAGCTATTATATAAACAACAAGCTAATCACATCGGTAAGCAACTAACACGTGTGTCCCCATACGGAAATGTAATATATGACATATATGTCCCTATATCAGTAGTGAGGTTGTCATATATATTACATATAAGGCAATATATTATTATCACATATATCCATCTTCTGGATATATGTATGTGTATGTTTATAACATATATGAAATTCCCATAGTAAAATTTGTATATAAACATATTTAAAGCATGTATATGGTTAATTTTTATATGGTATTACATGTTATGACCATATATGTTAACAATATATATTAAAATTATATATTGTATTATATGATATGACCATATATGTTAACAATATATATCAACATTTTATATGGTACTATATGTTTTGACCATTTGTTAACAATATATATTGAATTTATATATGCAAGTTTATTAGCCATATATGCCTAAAAGATACTGCTCATTGTAAATCATATAACAAAATTACTTTTTGCTTAACTTTATTCATTGTTTCAATTCAGTTTTCTGGGTAAAAAAGTAGAGATGAATATGTAACATGTTCAAAAAATGCCAATATACTAAGCCTAAATGTCAATGATTGGATAAGTTCTTGTTGTAGAAAAAGGAATGTATTATAGAGTTATGGGGGGGGGCACTTAATTTAACTGTTTGTCCATATGCGCTCTCATTATTGCAATTATTGCGATTGTATTAAAACGCAATTCATTATACTACATGCGTGAATCAGCACGATTGTGCGTGAACCTCACAATACCTCTTCTGCGCATGAGCCAAAATTCAAACACAACCGTGCCAACGGCAGAGTCTGAGCAATGGCTGCAGCTAAACAAACAGTCATCTGCGTTAAGATGTTTTTCTTAGCAAGTGGAAGGATAACAAATGTGCCAGCACCTTCACATAAAGTTTAAACGACAATGATTTTATAGGGGCACAAAGACAGACCAACATCACTGAGTGGAGCACTGGATGAAACGCCCTTGAATGAGCTGCAGCGGTGCAGGTAATTTAACTTACACTAATTTAACACACTCAACGCTTTATTAAAATTCATATGCTAATATTACATAGAAACTAAGTGTTATATGATTGTTTTGGACTGCAAGAGCCTCTGTCCCTATACAGATCTGTTTCAAATATTCCCTGTCAGTGTTTGTTATAATTACAGCTGCATTCATGTGTTAATTTGCTCGCGTAAAAAGTTAATTTTAACCATTTACTATTGGTTAGCTTAATCTGTATAGAGATACTGTAAACTGGATAAGCAATGCAACATTTGAAAATTAATTAAAGCTCTCTGACAAAAGTAATGGAGCAAAATTATAATGTTTATCTCTGAGATGTAGTCTAGTCTAGACTATAACTATAAAGCTGCACAAAATGGAATTACTCAAATACAAGCACCTTGAATTCATACAGTACTGTACTTGGTTATATTGCACCAAGTACATTGACATGTCTATGGTGGGTGCATAAGCACATACATGTGCATATTACATAAAGGTACAGTACACTAAAAGATGTGACTTTGGGGTTTTGAAAATATGGTTAACCTATGGTAGTCAATTTTGTTCATATCTTTGCTGATAATTGTGCTTTTCCTGTTTGTGTCCCTTGAAAAGGTAATGAGTCCAGAAAATAGAAATGGAGGCTGAACCTGCAGATTGTGGATGGCAGTGATCTGAATGATGGAGCATCTACCCAGAAAAGGTTACATTTTATTGAAAGCAAAACTAGCATCTGCAATATACATGTAATCAAATCAAATGCCCTTTTAATTTTTTTTTCTCCAGGCCAAAACAATGCCCCCATTAGATATTATAAATCTGAGCTATTTATTTAATTGACGCTAAATAGCAAATTAAATTGTAACCTTAGTTGTGAACTCTGTCATTGAACACTTGGGTTACTGTAGTATAATTCTTCATGTCTGTAGAGGCATATTATTTGCATGGGCATGTAGGCTGTGCTTTGTTGTTGTTCTGCCTTGTCCTTAAGAAGGTGGAGCTCAGATCAAGTGGTATCTGGGAATATTTTACAACTACAACTTATAATTATTACATAATTAGTATTCTACAGTCTTTTAAATAACCTTACCAACTGTTTTTTAATACTCACTACTCACAAAAAGTTATTAATGGAAAATGTAAAAAGTTCACGCTACAGTGAGATTATATCATGAAAGTAGGGCATTTAAAGCATGCAGTGGTAATGTCTTCATCTCAAACAAACAGTGGTGGCTATACCACAACAAAAATGTCAGTGTCTCAATATCTTGTCATGTGTCCTTGAGCATCAATAACAGTTTGACAACGACGTCTCATGCTGTTCACAAGTCGACTTATTGTCTGCTGAAGCATGGCATCCTACTCTTCTTGAAGGGCTGCCCTCAGGTCACTGAGGTTCTGGGGTGTTGGGTTTCGACCCTCTGCACGACGACTCAGCTGATCCCATAGGTTTTCTGTGGGATTCAGGTCTGGAGAAAGTGCTCCGCACTAACCCTAACACCACCACCTTCAAAGGCTCATCTGGTGACAACAGTGGCTGATGCATAGCATTCTCCTTGATGTCTCCAACAGCATTGGTGGCCATCATTTCTGCTCAGTGTGAGTCCACTTTCATCAGAGAACAACACTGGTTCCTCATCCAGCTCAAATGCTCCCTGGACCATGCAAGTCTTTCTGGCCATTACAGTCTTAGCAGGTGTGTCTAGTCAATACAGAACTGGCCTACACCTTGTGAATGGTACTGTGACAAGCCAATACTACCTGAATAACATCATTAATCCAGTCATTGTGCCTCTGCATGAGCAACACAGGCCTGATTTCATCTTCATGGACGACAATGCCCCAGCTCATTGAGTTCACATCATCAGGGAACGGCTGCTGGAGGCTGGGGTACCTCAAATGGAGTGGCCTGCACGTTTTCCACACCTGAATCCCATAGAAAACCTATGGGATCAGCTGAGTCGTTGTGCAGAGGGTCGTAACCCTGCACCCCAGAACCTCAGTGACCTGAGGGCAGCCCTTCAAGAAGAGTGGGATGCCATGCCTCATGCCACATTTTTTGTTGTGGTATACCCACCACTGTTTTTAGCTTTTGTTTCAATAAATTATTTTAGATGAATAAATTACCACTGCATGCTTACTAAATACCCTACTTTTATATAATATCACTGTAGCGTGAACTTTTTACATTTTTCATAAATTTCAGCTGAAAGTCAAATATCCCTAACTTTTTGTCAGTAGTGTATTTGTCATCTTATATGTAGTTAAAACTTTAAGACATAGGCACGGTTCTACCTTAAAAGCAAAATTAAACTTTGGTACAGTATTGGATTGCAAGACTTAAGCAGATTAAATGTATATATTTTAACACCATATTGACTAAAATCAAGTTTAGTTTACTGTACCACCCAACACTACCAAAGTTAAAAATTGCTTTTAAATGTTGAGCACTTCCTGAAATACATATAGGGTTCAGACAATTAGATTTTTAATAAGATACATTTAAGTGTAAATGTAATTCTGGGCCTAGTAAATCAATTTATTGTAATTATATTATAAAAACCTAACTTTTACTAATTTCTTACAGATGCAGTGATCCAGAAATTTCTTCACCGGGGGCCTCTTGGGGATGGCAATAAACCAAAAACTACCCAAGCTGTGGGAATACAAAACTGTAGACCTTTAGCTGAACCACTACAATTGGTTGATGTTCTGTTTCTTATGCCTGTTCAGTGTTTTGATCAGTTATATATGTAATTGTTTTTTATTTTTGATTGTGCAGCTCAATAAGACTGTTTAATTTGTTAAAGATTGTTCTATTTAAATAAAGACTGTTTAAATAGATGTTACTTTTTGTAGCTTATTGCACCATTTAACATTTTAGGCTTAAGGCATGAAATGTGCAATGCACTGCAACTTTGTAGATACATACAACCTGTATTAAAAGACCATTTTAAAGATCAAAGATCACATATTAAAAGATCAAATATATGAAACCATATATTTCATAATTAAAAGATTGTCATATATAAGTGACACGTCACATATATGTAAATAATTTGCTATCCATATATGTCTAATTTGTATATAACACATAATTACAAAAGACATATATCTCACATATATTAATAATTATATACATTCCATATATGGCAATAAATGTATTATACATACATAAACATATATTTTTGTATGGGGTAGACTTATATGTCAATATATGAAATTGTCCCATTTTCTAATATGATTCATATATGAATAGGGCATATATAAAACATGTATTGCATATATGGGTATTTCGTATATGCACATATATTACATTTCCGTATGGGTCAGCTATAAATAAACTCGCATAAGCACAATTTTCGCATGATGGAGCAACAACAGGCTGAGGTGTGCCTGTTTTGATTTCCAAAAATCTCTGGTTAATTTTAAAGATTTCCAAAATATTAGAAACTATAAACTAGGCTATAAGCTGGCTTCACGCGTTATCGTCGTGTTATTATAATGAACTTACTCTGAAATCAGACGCGGTCTCTGAGCGCATCAGGTAACGCAGTGTCCATATCCATCCATTTTTGTGCCGTTTGTTTATAAATTAACGCAATGGAAGTTGTATGATGTTGACGCGATTAACTAGAACGATAAAAATGTTCATTTTGAAAGTGAGGAATCTGCGCCATCCTTCACAGAGACGAGGCAGAAAACAAGCATCAGAGGCACGATTAGTTACTATAGCAACCGCAGAGGGGGCACAGTGAGCCTCTACGGGATGCTATGCGGTTGCCAGGACACGACAAATTATTGAAATATTAAGCAGTGCACCGGAAATGGGTGTATTGTAATTATATGTTGCCATATTGTTATAAAACACTGATATAGCCTACAAATACAGAGAAATACAAATAAAACGTTCCCTACAAGGAAAGCATGAAAACAGTTGATAGAAACTATGATAATTTTTTTTTTTTTCCGTATGTCTTACTCTGAAAGTTGATTCCGTATGACTTCTGTATCACTTTCCTCTTCCTGCAGCACTTGTAATCTGTGACAACAAAATTCAAGTTATTAAGGTTTTGGTATGCATATGTAGGATGTTACCAAATGTTTAATATTAGAGGGACAAAAGGTGAAATTTCAAGAATTGGGCACTGAAAAACAAACAGTTGTGCTGCTTCATATTTTTGTGGAAAACATTATACTTTTTTTCAGGAGTCTTTAATGAATACAAAGAATGCTTCAAAAGAAAGCACTTATTTGAAATATTTTGCAACGTTTATAAAACTATATAAGCTTTGAATCTTACCCTACCCGTTGAATGGTAGAGTATCACAATTTACAAAAATATTCAGAAGCAAAAACTGTTTTGAACATATTTTTGTCTGTATGTATGCATATAAAGTATATACATTTATCATACACACAAAGTGTGATTGGTCTGATTGATTTTTTGTTGGTGTGCATGAATTACTCTTGATCAACATCTTCCGGCTCTTCCGCAATGGTCTGAATGCCGAATCGGGCCTGTGCCAACTCCCTGACAGCCATCTCTGCTGTCTGCCGTGCCACCTCTTCTGCCATTCGAGCCATCGCCAGGCGCTCCTGTATCAACCTGCACCAGAGAACAGCACCACAAATAAGGCTTGCTTTTCACTCTTAAAGGAATAGTTGACCCAAAATGAAAATGTACTCACTCTTAGGCCATCCAAGATGTATATGAGTTTGTTTCTTCATGGGAACAGATTTGGAGAAATTTAGGATTACATCACTTGCTCACCAATGGATCCTCTGCAGTGAATGGGTGCCGTCAGAATGAGAGTCCAAACAGCTTATAAAAACAATCACAATAATCCACAAGTAATCCACACAACCCCAGTCCATCAATTAATGTCTTGTGAAGTGAAAAGCTGTGTATGTTTAAGAAACAAATCCATCAAGACATTTTAACTTTAAACGTTCATTTCTGGTCCATAATCCATAATAATGCTTTTCAGTGAAAAAAGTCCATTCCCTGTTGGGGTCTTGCATTAAAATCCGCCATCAAATTTCTGAAGAGCTAGTTTGGACCATTTTCACTTGTAATTAGTGGTTGATCTGAGCATATTCCTCCCCTGATTCAGAAGAGATAACTTTTTTACAGGTGAAAGCAATATCATGGATAGAGGACTAGTATTTTAGCTGAAAGCAATGGTTTAAAGTTAAAATGCCTTGATGATGGATTTGTTTCTTAAAAACATGTAGCCTTTTGTTACACAAGACATTAACTGATGCACTGTAAAAAAAAAAAAAAAAGTTGAGCCAACTTAAAATTTTAAGGCAACCAGCTACAGCAGATTTTTGAGTTTTCTCAATTTGTTGTTTTAAGTTTATACAACAAAAAGTTGAGAATCTCCTACAAAAATTAGTTGAGAGAACTCAAAAATCTGGTTTGTGGATTGTGATGTTTTTAATCAACTGTTCGGACTCTCATTCTGACGGCACCCATTCACTGCAGAGGATCCATTGGTGAGCAAGTGACAATGCAAAATGTCATCAGATCTGTTCTGATTAAGAAATAAACTCTTGGATGGCCTGAGGGTGAATAAATAAATTTTTGGGAGAACTCTTCCTTTAAGTCTGTTACTTCAAATACTTGTCCATCAACTGCCACTGTGCTTCCAGCAAGAGAGAAATTTATTACCGTTCCTCCATAATTAATATGGCGGTGTCCTCCGCCTCTCTCCTGATGTTCTCGATCATAGGCGTCCATCGTGCAGTTTGGGTCTCTGCGTCCTCCAGTTCTATGTGTGCTTGTGAGGGTGTGGTGACACTCAGTGGAAGAGATTGTTCCGGTGACCAAGGTGTTTGTGGTTGGGACTGAGGTTGTGAATTTGGCTGCGAGTTCGTTGTTGGACATGTTTTTTCTTGAGCCTCATCTTCAGAGTCAATCTCCTCAAGAACGAGGTCTGCAGGAGCTGACCGAGCACTGCCTGCTGAAGACACAGCCATGCTTGAGGACTGTTTTAAAACTTCATTTTTGAAGTTTTGGTATTTTTGAACAGAACAGTTATACAGGTCAATAATTTACATTTGTTTGGCTTTAATACTTCCTTTACTTTTAACATTTCAAATATCAGGACACAAGAAACATCTGTAAGATTAAATAAAGGCTCATTATAAAAGGATATATTTTAAGATGTTTCTCTCAAAAATTTGCTTATTTTATTACTTATGGTTATTTACTGTGGTTGAGAGCAAAGTTATCTGCACGTGTTTTTCCAAGGAATTTTATTATTATTATTATGCCAATAGAGACTGAACCCTTTACACATGAGTGCAATTATGCATTTTCCTTCATTAATGAAATGCATTAATACAATATTGCATTAAGAATATAAAATATTAATATACATTAAATATATACAGATTAAATGACAATAAATTAAAGTGTACACTACTGTTTAAAGTTTGGGGCCAGTAAGATTTTTAAGAAATTAATTATTTTATTCAGCATTAAATTGATGCATTAAATTGATCAAAACTGACCATAAAAACATTGATAATGTTACAAAATATTTCTATTTCAAATAAATGCTGTTCTTTTGAACTTTATTCATTAAAGAATCCAGAAAATGTTTTATCATGGTTTTCACAAAAATATTAAGCAGCACAACAGTTTTCAAAATTGATAATTGTTTCAGCAAATCAGCATGTTAGATTGATTTCTGAAGGATCATGTGACACACAAGACTGGAATAATGCTGCTTAAACTATAGGTTTTCACAATATTTCTATTTTTCCTGTATTTGTGATGAATTAAATGCAGCCTTGGTGAGCATGACAGACTTCTTTGAAAAACATTTTTAAAAAAAAATCGTACTGACCCCAATCTTTTGAACGGTAATGTACATGTCTTAAAAGCAGCCACAGAGTAGCCACAATTATAAGTCAAGGCAATACAACTTTTTCTTTTTAAAATAATGTGTTCTTTCTACTCTTTTCATTTGAGCACATTTTTAACACATATTAGGGAAACTCGCAGTAAAATGAATGGTAATTACATCTCACGAGGACCATAAATGTTTTAAGACAAGTACAGTCAAGCCAAACTAAATGTCAGTTTATAAAGATCACTGCAGCAGCAACAGCAAACACCCATCTGAGAGATGCCAGCTATTCATACAATACTGAGAGTCATAAACATAAATGTTATTAAAAATATATGTTTTTGGCTAGTTATACAGAAAGTTAAACATAAAGGTTATTAAAAATATATTCGTTATACAGCACAGAGAAAGTCTGGCATTACATTCAGTAGATTTTCATAGCTGCCTGTTCATTAAAGAAAGCTACAAAGTCACTGTTCTTCTTCAAATGCATCTGTCTCCACTGTCCATTTGTCTGTGACTGTGTAATGCTGTGTTGCGCTCTCTTTCCTTTTGTTTAAAGGGTTCTCAGTGTCCTCTCCCCTGTAACAGAAGGAGAAGATGGACTGAGTTATGAGTTTGTCCTACACTACAACAGAACCGCTCACCCTGAAGTTTTTCTACTTGTATTTTGATGTCTCACAGAGTGGGTCATGTTGTTACCCATGCAGTGATCTTTTCATATTCTACTGAAACCACGCTAGAGTTTCCAGGAAACAAATCGAGTTTGTTATTAAAAACTGTGTAAACAGTATTGAAAGAGGAACATCTTACTCACCATTTTGCACAATCTTCCCGTCCTCCTGGTGGAAAGAAAGGGAGTCAGTATCGAGAAACATCTATTAAACCTGAGCTAATAACGTCAAAGCTTTACTCCTCACTTACCAAACATCCTTCTTTGTTTTTAAACACCAGTTGTGGCATTGAAAGGCCCAGACCCTGAACAATCCAGCCCACCATACTGAAATCAAGAAGTAGGCATCTAGGACAATTTTCCATTAAGCAATTGCGAAAGAGTGCATCAAATTTGACGTGACTCACCTGGGAGTTTTTGAATCGATCTCCGTCACGCTGGTTATCGACTCTGGAGGAGGTGAATAAACTGAACCAAAGCAAATATGAAGCTAAACAGTTACAGTCTTTAAAATAGTGCTATATTCTGTATCATACGGATTGAACAATACCTTTGTTTGAGCACTGTGATGACCTCGGCGTGGAAGAACTGGAATTTGGGGGTCTGGTCACGTGGTGCGGTATAGCGTTCTGGAAGCCGCTCTTTATCCAGTTCATTACACTGTTCACACATTGAAATAAGCAATTCATCTACATCTTGGATGGCCTGGGGGTTGGTCAATTTTCATTTTTGGGTGAACTATTTCTTTAAGTCTCTAGATTCAGGTGGCTATATATGATTGAGTATGGATAATAGCAATAAAGATGCTTGCCTTAGCAAACACCTTCAATAAAATTAAGGCACCCAATTTGCACCTAACAATGTCACCTTTCCCCCCCCATGTGCTTCACAGAATGACACTCACTTAGGAGGGACCTGAGCAGCGGGTTCCACCTCTGACATCTCGTCTTCTGACACCAGCTCTACTACTGGTATGTGTGCCAAAGGCTCCTGATCTGGTGTAAGAAATACACAGTAAATGTAGTAATGAAGTTTTAGTACTAAACCCACCACAGAGTTTATTAATTCAACTGTTTTTCTTAATAGACTGACTGATACACACCTGGAAGGTCCTTTGCCTCATAAACCTGAAGTAAATAGAAAAAGAAAATAAAACAGCAGAAAATTATTCATTTGCAAGAATTCAACATTTTTAAAATGTACCATATAAAAAGTCACTATTGATAATTCTAATGAATTAACTAATTTAATGATAATATATAGTTTTAGACAAGTGAACAAACATTGATGATTTCTAGTAATATATTATTAAATAGTTATTTTTTAATTAATAATAAATGCATTTTATGATTTTTGTTTACATTCTTAAATATATTCTTAAGGACATTTGTTATATTTATCATATATAATAAATATGAATCAGTTATTCATTATTTTTGACCTCAAGTAAATAGTAAAAGCAAAGCATAAAACAAAGCGTAAAACAAAGTTGTTAAAATGTATCATACAAAGTTACTATTTATTAACTATTTACTTAATTAGAATAATAATAGGCATATATGGGTCCATACGTTTGTCTTGAAGTTTCCTTTTTTAGATATGCATCAGATAGCCTATTGTTTCCAAATTGATGATAATATTAAGATTAAAATATTTTATTTAATTAATTGTGTTCTAAAATATAAATACATGTTTTTGCCTATACTCTTAATTTTTTTTAAATAAGAAATATTAGAACATTAATCTGTTGTTAAATGTATGTATTGTAAGCTTTTAATCATATATTAAGGTTTAGATTATTTTGTTCTTTTTTGGTTATTTCTACTATTCTGATAAAAATAAAGTATTGCACATAGTTTTCTAACCTCTGTGACTTCTTCAGGTTCTGGAGTCTCGTCCTGTATGCATTTCTCATCAGGCTGCGGGACCACCTTTCCAATTCCCTGTGAGATCCAGCCAATAACTCCAGCCCTGGCAGACAGAGAGAGCTCACTGTACAGCCTCCATGCTGTCAAACACACTTCATGCACAATGATTCCTCAGTGGACTGATGTTCTTAATACTATCCATTGCCTTACCTGTCCGTCGAACCTTCATCCTGAAGTGACTGCAAAATAAAAAAAATAATTTGCTTTGAGTGCACATTAATGCAATACCAATGTTAATAAATATCAAACTTCTTTAGTTGACATGAAATCAATACTTTAGCATCAGGGTTGGCTCTTGTAAGAAGAGGACTCCCTGCAGGTTGGGGCAGTGCGCTTGCAAAACCGTTGGAGATCCAGTTCAACATACCACTCTGAACACTGAAACAAACAGATTTCAGCATGTTTCATGTCCAGACAGTCAGGGAATGTCTTTTGTGTACTTTACTGGAAAGATCGGTCAAGACTCACCTGTCCTTTGAGGTTTGAGATGATTGGTCTTCCTCCCTGCCTGTTTTGGTTGAATTGAAGTTGTCTGCATGACAATAAGAGAGATAGAGGCTCATTGTGCATTAGTGTACTATATTTTGATTGATTTTATAGTACTGCAGTATATTTGGACAGTGCTACACTTTATATTAGTTGGCTTTAACTATGTGTACTGAACCATTTGATACTATATACTCATTATGTACTGTACATACTAGTTTTGATTTAAAATACTTGCACTTTTTAACATTCCTGTAACTATATCCATAATCCAACCTTTACCCCAAAACCTAATTATACCCCACACTTATTAGTAGTAAATGTGGGAATTTTGCAGAAAAACCGTAGTCTTGTTACTATGTTAGTACATTGTAAGGCCACCTATTATAAAGTGTGACCATATATTTTACATTAAACCTAATAAACAATCACGTTACAACACATTAAATCAGTAAGAGTGCTGTAAATGTACCTCGATTTGAAGTTTTTCCATTCTTCAGCGGGAGATTTAAGAGAATTAAAGGTTTAATATATGAGAGGACATCGATGCAACAGCAAGACAATAATCTATGAGCATCATTTTTTCTATCTAGGGATTAAAGTTACATTCAGATTCATTTTTGAATTTATTATTGGCCTTTTTAACAGTTTTCTAGATATAATATAGAAAGGGAAGACAGGAAATGATGGGGTGTGGAAAAGGGAATGGGTTTAGAAATGTTGCAATCAAGATTCGAACTTACATTATCCACATGAGCATCATGGCTCATTATGTCAGAGTAAGTACATTAACCACTAGGCCAGGGGTTTCAAACTACAAATAACTAGGCTACATAAATTTTGAATTCATGGTTGTAAAACACTAAAACACTTGTTGTAGGTCATGACCCCATTTAGTGTCAATCAGATTATTTGCACTGTTAAATAGTCTCTCAGATATTTGTGAGGTGTGCATTATGAGTCCATGTTAATGGGCTTGTGGGTTTACCGCAGTGATCGCCTCCTCGCCCAGATCCTCCTGTGTATCGGGAGGATGTGGCACGACCTTCACCACCCAGTTAAACATCCTGAGGGAAGGAAAAACTCTGTTAAATCAATAAATACACACTGATGATGGAATACACTATGGAAAAATGCCATAAACTCCCATTGTTTGAGTCAACAGGGAGACAGTCTTAACCTGAAATAAGTTACAGTTAATTATGTTTCATCCTTGTCACGCTTAACTTAAAACCCAGGACCCTCCTTCAGAGCTAATTCTTGTGTCATATGCTTTAGTCAACAATATTTAAAGGGAGTTGCTTCCAAGGCAAGGATTTCATCCTTGGAAAAGCCCAATGAATTTTATATTCATCCAAACTATTAGGGTGCTTTTCCAGGGAAACCCCACAACAGTTTCAGAAATAGAATGTCGTCACATTTGCCACATCCCTTAGCAAACACAAGAGGTTTGATTAGCTTGATGGAGAACAATGAAAGTGTTTTTTGTGGGTCTGCAGACTAGTTCTCACGACAGGCTCGCTCTAAAATTATTTTGGGCCCAATTGTCTTACATAAAATACGATGTTATGAAAGACCCAGTGTGGCAGCCCCAGTATATGGCAGCCATTCAAACGATTAGCAGTCGGTTGCACAGCAACGGGTGTTCAGGAAGTCAAGCAAAAGTCAGTTAATCACTTCTTTGATCTTTCACTCTGTCCATCTAAATGTTTTGCACAAAGCAAAATGCACCAACCAAGTTTACCACTGAGGACCAAGATGCTAATAACCTGTGTTAGCATCAAAAATGACGAAAATACATAAATAAATGCAATTCCAAATAGTTTTGTGTGTAAACAAAGTCCATCAATAGACTCACTTGCACTTGTTTTCTTTTTGATTTGTGTTATAGGAAAATATTCATTTTTCAGCACTTAACTTATGTAGCTAAAGTTTTCCTTGCAGGTTATGTTTTTACATCTTATTTAAATGTACATTCATTTGTTAGTTTGTAAGACTTTACAATAACAACATGTGTTAGTTTATGTTATGCAATAGTTAACGAATTATTGGCTAATGCTAATTTATAAATATATTATTGTTTATTCTATTTCATATTAGTCCCAAATGTATTGGCATATTTTTACAATAAAATTAATTTAATTTAAATTTAAATTTAAGAATGTATTTGTAAACACTAAAGCTCGAAGGTTTGAGGTCATTTAAAAAAAAAAGAAAAAAAGATAATTGCATTAAATTGATCAAAAGTGACAGTAAAGACCTTTACATTGTTACGAATAAAAAAAATGTGCTTTGTAAAATTCTCTTTTCATCAAAGAATCCTGAACAAATGTATCACGGTTTCCACAAAAAATATTTAGTATCACAGCTGTTTTCAGCATTGATCATAATAATAAACATTCACCAAATCAGCATATTAATGATTTCTGAAGAATCACATGACACTGAAGACTGGGGTAATGGTAATTTATCACAGGAATAAATTACATTTTTACACTATAAAATTTACACATTTTAAAATAGTAATATTTTTATAATTTTTTACCATATTTCTGATTAAATAATGCTGCTTTGGTGAACATAAACTTATTTCAAAAACAAAAATAATCTTACTGACCCCAAACTTTTGAATAGAACAGGAAACAGAAATGAACAAGCAGAATTAATAAATGGTGTACGATCATGTTAACTACCATGCTAAACAGCGTTAATATATAGTCTACAACCTTATTGGATAACGTTTAACTATTTAAAGTGAGTCCACTTGAAAAAATTTTTTCAGAAATGTAATTTTACTTATGGTAAAAAGGATTAATACACTGCTAATCCTAAAACACTCATAAGATCTAAATCACTACTTCCTTTTAGAGTGCCATCAGCATGCTAAATAATGCTAAATCATGCTAAATGACGCTAAATCATGCTAAATGACAGATTCCAGACAGGAAGACAAGATTATAATCAAGTTTTTTACCTGAATGTTTAGCAGTGGTTGGGCATTCCGTGGGGATTGAGACCATTCAGAGCGGACTTCAGCAATCTGTGTGGATTAGGATTGCGGCAGCACTGGGCTAACGGGATTAAATCTTGAAGGACAGTGCTACCCCTCATAAGACTACACTTAAAAACCTGGTTAAGAGCTGTTAACCAGGTTAAAGTTCTAATGTGAAGTTGATCTACCTAATATTAAAAAAATATAAAAATAAATATGCAATTTTCTATCGTTCCCTTTGAAATGACAACATATCTAACGCTATATTGCTTTGCACTATGACGAAATATGTACATTTCCTTAAGAAAAGTGTGAAAATTAGTGGTATTTGTCCATGCAAAACTTTTCAGCATGATGCTAAGCTGCTCTGCATGGTTGCTAGGGTGTTGCTATAAGGTTGCTAATGTGTTTTGAGTGGTTGCCATGTGATTACAAGGGTGTTATGGGTGGTTGCTACCCTGGTTCAAAAACAGCAAAACATTAAACCCTGAGTTTGCATTAGCATACACAGCTAATAATATAATGTATTATCAATATTGAATGAATGATGAATGAATGATGCATTTATATAGCGCTTTATTGTGTATGGTTGTACACCCAAAGCGCTTTACAATCATGTGGGGGGTCTCTCCTCAACCACCACCAGTGTGCAGCATCCACTTGGATGATATTATGTAGGATGAGGGCTAACATAACTGCAGATAAATAAAAACTAGCCTACGTCATCAGTTCCCATCTTCTGAGATTAACCCTGTAGCTAAGCTACAGATACAAGTATACTACATAAAGAAAACATGTTCTCACACCCAACTGGTAAGATTTGTGTTTCGTGTAATTAACTAATCAGAGCTGACAGCAAGAGAAATTATAATCCAGAAAGCTAATTCATGCTACAAGCTAATTTTGTTAGCCTCTCTATGCCCTGCATCTGAACTCTGTATTTCTGGCTCATCAAATGCTACATAACTACACAGTTTACTGTGATTCTTTGACTTTTGAGGGTGACCGTCTCTAACTTGTTGCTTTCAGAAGCCAATGCCATGGCTATGCCAGGTCTGAGCAGCTAAACAGCAGCAGATCCAATAATGAGATGAAGGCAGGATTAGCTCAGAACCAGCGAAAGAAAGGCCAATGCAGCTGATCAAGGGCGAGCTGTTGCCTTACAGACACAAACCACAGCCGTTTTCAGGCAAACCATAAACTGATCTCAGGTAAGCCCCTCTGGGCCATGTCACCACCTGCTCTCGAATCTGATTGGAGGAAATGCAGAAGAGAGTTACTCTAATCCTCTAACTAACAGGATACTGCTAGGAGAGAGAAGCGAATGGTCCCATAAGTTTGTTTTTGTAATTAAAATGAGAAATGTAGGCCATTGCATGTTTGATGATATAACTAATTGCAGGGCTTAATGTAAATTGTAAGCTTATTTTATCAACAGACAATCAAAAATGCACAATGTCGGAGTTTATTGTGGTGATTATGCAATTCCCTTATTTGGCAGGTGTGACGTAAATTAAAAAGAACAAAAATGGCTGCCGCCTCAACTACTGATCCAGTTAGCCTCTGCCGGTAGACGTGGTAACTACACGATCCTGTAACTAAAAAAGCATCTTTTTTGATTCATAGTGTCATGAACAATTCAATCCTAGCATTAAGTCCACTTACTACCTTTGGGATTAGCTGTTTGTAATGCCCCATCAAACAAAAATGTATAATATGTGACCCTGGACCACAAAACCAATCTTAAGTGTCAATTTTCCGAAATTGAGATTTATATATTATCTGAAAGCTGAATAAATAAGCTTTCCATTGATGTATGGTTTGTTAGGATCGGACGATATTTGGCCGATATACAACTATTTGAAAATCTGGAATCTGAGGGTGCAAAAAAATCAAAATATTGAGAAAATCGCCTTTAAAGTTGTCCAAATGAAGTTCTTAGCAATGCATATTACTCATCAAAAATGAAGTTTTGATATTTACGGTAGGAAATTTACAAAATATCTTCATGGAACATGATCTTTTCTTAATATCCTAATGATTTTTGGCATAAAAGAAAAATGGATAATT
>JAFVLL020003386.1:0-16379 GCA_021397915.2 Tor tambroides | reverse complement strand
ACAATATATATATATATATATATATATATATATATATATATATATTTTTTTTTTTCCATTTACATTTCAGTACTGCCCTGAAGTTTTCACGGATTAACGTATCAGTGGTTAAATTATATTTACAACACTGTTCCAGAACAGTATAAAGCAAATATTCGAGTGTGTGTTTTTTTTAACCTCGAACCACGTAAACATTACACCAAATACACAAATTAATATTCTTTTTAGCAACATCGTATGACCCCTTTAACATTTTGCAGATTCTGCAAGGGGGATGTAAACTTTTGACCTCAACTGTTGCACACTGTCATCACTCAATGGCTGGATGTCTAAGTGGTGCCCACAGAATAACATAGGTTTCATAGACAATTGGACGAGTTTTTGGGGTAGACCTGACCTGTTGAAAAGAGATGGTCTTCAGCCCTCCAGGGGTGGTGCTGCTCTTCTCTCTAGAAATATGGCACATACTCTTAGAGTTTGTATTTGACTAACTGGGGTTAGGAAGCAGACAGACTGGTTAAACCAACCAGAGAGACTCTTTCACCTAGATATCACACTATAGAGATTGTGTCTGTTCCCCGAACTAGCAAATACAAAAAAATGTCCAAATCAACTTAAAAGGTAACAATTTAATTGATGTCCAACAAATAATTATTGTTATAGGCTTATTGAAATTTAGATCCCTTTCTACAAAAGTGCTGTTTGTAAATGATATGATCACAGATCATAAATTAGATGTGCTCTGTTTGACAGAAACCTGGCTAAAACCAGATGATTACATTACTTTAAAGGGGTCATCGGATGCAAAATAAAATTTTAAATGTTGTTTGAACATAAATGTGTGTTGGCAGTGTGTGTACACATCCACCTTATAATGATAAAAATTCACTGCTTGACAGACCGGAAGCTGGACTAAACGGTTTATAAAGTTTTAAGAAACAATATTTTTCTTAAACTAACGCATCGTTTCGCTTCAAAAGTCCTTTATTAACACCCTGGAGCCCTGTGGAGTAGTTTTGAGTTGAATGGATACTTTTTTTTTTCGGATTCAGAAACAGGGGCACCATTCACTGCAATTATACAGATTGGAACATCCGAATGTGTTCGTCTGAAAGAGGGATATCAGGATGCCCTGAGAGTGAGTAAATCTTTGGCTAATTTTCATTTTTGGGTGAACTATTCCTTTAATAACTACTATTGACTTTGTATTTAATCATTTATAAGTGATATATAATTGTCCATGAAGGCTGAAAGTCAAAAACTCCTTATATTCAGGTGTGCTGAATTATTAGGCAGGTTTTCTTTTACAGATAAAATGAGCCAAAAAAAGAGATTTAACTCAGACTAAAAGTCAAAAATTATTAAATGCCCATGAGAAGGATGCAATACTAATGCAATAATAGAATTTGCAAAGTTAGGGCATGACCATTGGGCAGCGGAATGCTCATTGGGTCAGCAGAGTCAGAAAAAACAGGTGGAGAAGAAAAGACACATGTTAACTGCAAAAGAATTAAGAATTAAGGTGAAGAATTAGGTGAGAAACCATCAGGAACCATTTAGTCTCCAGTGCCACCATTTTCCAGAACTGCAACCTTCCTGGAGTTTCCAGAAGTGCAATGTGTCAGGTTCTCAGGGACTTTGCTTGGGTAAAAAATCCTAAAAAAATGACCCTCACTTAATAAGAATAACATGCTGAAGTGTTGTGAAATACATTAAGACTGATTTTTCATAGGCTTTATGGACAGATAAGTTTTGAGTGACTCTTGAAGAACCAGCACCACATCCTCTTGTACCACTGTTTGAAGAATTTATCTTCCAGAATCTGCCAGTAAGTTTTAGGAGCTCATTTTTAGTCCATCTCCTATCCTAAAAAGTCTGTCTTGCAGAGATTGACTAAAATGAGCTCCTAAAACTTGTATTCTTATTAAGTGAGGGTCATTTTTATATTTATATTCAGATATTAGCATGATAAAAGTAATGAGTTTATACAGGTTTAATAAAGTTAGCATTAAGTGACTTACATTTTAGACAGTATTGCCTGTTTGTGCTAAATTTTGCCAATGGAAATAGTTCCAAACAAAGATCAAAGCACTGTTTTGCGTCTTTGAGCAACACACAGGATGATGTTTCCTTATTGAATGAATCAACTTTTTGAACGAATGACTGAGTGACTCACTCATTAACGCAGTCAAATACTTTGTTCTCAGCAGTTTGAATGAACTGAAGTTGAATTTCAATTACTCACTTGTTAACAGTCACTTGCTGCCACCTATGGTGGTTTTAATTTCACATTTCAACTATTTTTTCAGTTTTTAAATATCAATTTTTCATCGTTTTATGTTTAAAACAAAGCATTATTTATGCACTTGTAACTGCAAGGTTAAATGCATCCATGTCTCCACTGAGCTACATTGAACTGTGTAAATACATCTAAATGCCACTTCAGATGCAGATTCCAGAAATGTGCTCTTATGTTAGAATGAAAGAGGCTAAGTACCAGATAAAGTGCCTCTTGTGCTTAACCAAAGATACAAAACGGAAGTTAAAACTGAACACAATCTTACTGCTCAAACTGCATATAAACATTTACTTGCTCCTTTTCTATTTTGCATTTACTTGTACTTTTACTTTCAATACTCAAGTACGTTTCATATTAAAAAAATACTACTCATACTTAAGAACAATAAATGTCACATACTTTAAAACTTTTACTCAAGTAATATTCTAACCGGTGACTTCAACAAAAGTCATTTTCTGCTGAGATCTATTCTTTTACTCAAGTACGGCTTTCAGGTACTTCATCTTCCACTGCCTGTGAGGCATGTTGATTGACTGCTTTAAAAAGTATGAGTCTAATCTCATAACAAACTGAGCTCCTCTGTTAAAAATAATGATAATTTAATGCAATAGCCATATAGAGTTGTGCTCATAAGTTTACATACCCCTTGCAGAATATGCAAAAATGTTAATAATTTTAACAAAATAAGAGAGCTCATGAAAACTGCATGATATTTTTTTATTTAGTACTGTCCTGAATAAGCTATTTCACTTAACAGATGTTTATATATACTCCACAAGAACAAATAATAACTGAATTTATAAAAAATGACCCTGTTCAAAAGTTTGCATACCCTTGTATCTTAATACTGTGTCGTTTCTTGGATGATCCACAACTGTGTTTTCTGTTTTGTGATAGTTGTACATGAGCCCTGTGTTGGTCCTGAGCAGCTCAAGTGCCTGCTGTTCTTCATAAAAATCCCCCAGCTCCTGCACATTCTTTGGTTTTCCAGCATCTTCTGCATTTTTTAACCTTTTCCAAAAGTGACTGTATGATTTTGAGATCCATCTTTTCACACTGAGGACAACTGAGGGACTCATATGCAACTACCGGTATTACAGAAGGTTCAAACGCTCACTGATGATCCAGAAGGAAAAAAACATCTCTCTTTCGCTCTCAAAATGCGCAAATGTCTTCAAATCAAATTGCATCTGCACTATAAGCGAGCTACACGCTGCACAGTTGACATAGGAATTAACACTTGCACAACTGACGCATCGTCACTAAAGTTTATAAATTGCATTTCTTTTTAATTCTTGCCAGTGTTTAAGCCAGCGCTCGCATGCTCTCCTGGAGACAAGGCGCTCTTGCGCACTCGCAGTGCACACACATAACGCCAGGTTCACATTACTCTGTTTGCAGTGCGAATGCGGTGCGTATTTTTTCTGCACTCATGTTAACGAAATAAAGAGTTC
Organism: Tor tambroides; assembly: GCA_021397915.2. Lineage (NCBI taxonomy): Eukaryota > Metazoa > Chordata > Actinopteri > Cypriniformes > Cyprinidae > Tor > Tor tambroides. The sequence continues at coordinate 12,626 of JAFVLL020003386.1, read as the reverse complement.
ACACCGCACACAGTTGCGGTCCGTCAGTGCGTTCCAGGAGCGGTGCGTCTGCAGCAGTGCAGAGATCGTTTCCGCACCGAGTCTATTTTTGCTGTGCTGCAAGCAAAGAATTAAAGTAAAAGCTTGACACAAAAATTTAGTAATTACACCATAAATGCATAATTAAAGTCTCCTATGTTTAACAGTCAACACATAGGCTATGGCTTTTTGGCTAGGTTTAAAGGAAAAAAGCACTTTTAGATAAACAAACCAATAATAGATGGCACTCGTGGAGGTAGGAAAACAAAGTTCTTTATGAACTGCAGGTTTGCTTGTAATAAAGATTTAAATGCAAAAGAAAGGCCAGTAGTGCTGACTGTTTCTGTCTATGGTAAGTTTTAATTTAGAATGCAGGGGAAAAGGGTGACAGAGTGCATAGGGCCCAGAGGTCTGGGGGGCCCGTGATCGCCTACTGGCCATCGGGAGAACTGGGACATTCCATTTGAGTAGTGGGCCGATCGCCGAAACGAGGGAAACCTCCCCGATATTAGGCGCTGTTTTTAAATTAGTGCACGCGGAACCGCATAAAGCAAATACTAGAAAAGCGTGAAGCAGTGCTACCCGATGCATCCGCCAGCCACGCATTAAAGCAGAGCGGGATCAGTCACCCGCTGACGAACGTGGGCCACGCTTCTGCCACGATTTATAAGTGATAAACAGTGCAAGTCGCTTGATCCATTCAGATGTGACACAGAATTGTTATAAAGCGGTGTGATATGAGAACATTAAAGGTTCTGTAGTGATGCTGGCTGAAAACAGCCACGACAATGAGGTACATTGCAAAATGCCAATAGGCTTGTCAATTCAGAACCATAGTAATTCATCTTGAAGTTATTAACTCTGAACAAATAGCCTATGTGTTGGCAGAAATGCATTTATTATAAATGTTACTGTTATTACATATTGGGGAATATTTTGCACTGCAAACGGAGTATATGTGAACCTGGTGTAAAAGGCCGCCTCACATACAGCTCATGAAATCAGGCTTGTGCTGTGTGTAAGCTATTGTGCAATAACTGACCGTTCGCAAAGAGCTTGATTGACAGGCGATCTAACCAATCAGAACGCGTATATTATGTGCCACTGCTGCTATCCGCCATCTTGCCCGACAGCTACAGCCTGTCTCCATAGAAATACATGTTAAAACGGGGTAAAAAAAAAAAAGATCTGGCCCACTCCTGCAGAGTTTAGCTCTAATCCTAATCAAACACACCTGCCTGTAACTTTCTAGTGATCCTGAAGACACTGATTAGCTTCTTCAGGTGTGTTTGATTAGGGTTGGAGCTAAACTCTGCAGCAGATTGGCCCTCTAGGGAAAGATTTGAGGAACCCTGCTCTAAAGTGATGAAACTATTGCGCTATGTGTTTTTTAAAACCATTTTTTTAAATAGGTTTCACGTTATATTGTCGGCTCTGAAAATATGCTAATGCACATACCCAGTAGCCGCAGCTGTATCCCTTGTAGCCTTATCCACAAATCAGATAGGAGAGTAGATTAACTTCGGTGGACTGAAACTTGAAAAATGGTGTGTTCCACGGTTGAAATAAAATACTTTCTGATGTTTATTCATGTTCATTTCGTGCTTTAAGAACATATGAAAAGACAATCGGTTCACGTGTTTGAACTGAGGCAATACAGTGATCTGTCACGACACATTGAAGAGCCACAAAACAGTATTTATTGTTTGAATTTCTTTACAAATGACACAGTTTAAAACCTGAGGGTCCTGAGACCTTGTTTCATATCAGAAGTAACCTGCTCTGTCTTCTCTGTCAGGGTGTTGTCAGTTTCCTCTTTGCTCTGCGATGTATTTTTCACTGCGTGAAAACGTGTGTAGTGTGAGAGCGGCATTGTTTGTCGGTAATAGCAACAGGAACTAAGGGTGGGCGGGTTTTGCGATCGGTCAATTGCACGATTGTCAAAAAAATGCAGTGCATGATCAAACATTTAGGTGAGATGAATATATATTTTTTAAAAATGTCTAAAAAAAAAAAATGCCCCCACCTCCACCCCTCAAATTAAAAAAATACCCTCTCACAAGAGTCACCTAAGAGGGGAATTCATTTTCAAAAATGAAATTCAGGTCCTGAATAAATGTCTAAAAATCATCACTATAAATAATTCTACATAATAAAAAGAAGGCTTTAAAAAGATCGGTATCGGTGATCGTATCGGCAGATACTGCTTTCTGTGATCAGCGATGGGCCTCAAAAATCCTTATCAGAGCACCCTTATTTAGAATGATCACAAAATTCAAGATATGGGGACAGAAAATGTATATATTTATATCATTTCATGTAGTTAATCAATATCACACAAAGAGTGCCGTTTCTTTCTCTAAAAATTACCATGATTACAAATGTAATATTGATTTTTTTTTTTTTTTGTTTCGTTTTTTTTACAACAGTTCAAAAAACAAGAAGTTCATAAAAGGCCTTTCCACACTGAGCGTGAAAAAGCGAAACGAATTTCGCACGCGATGACGCGCTGGAATAAAACAACAGCTTCCTATGGATGCTTCCACACAGACCGCGAACATTCGCACACCGAAAAAGCGAATGTTTTTTTTTCGTCCAGTCCGACGAATCTTTTCAGTTTCGCAAAGCGAAAACACAGGCCGTCCAATAAGATTTCAATTAGGATCACGTGACCGGAGCAGCTGCGCTGCACGAAAGGGTGAGAATGGTGGCGCTGTTTCGAAAACTAGTGTAAACAAACAAAGAAGAAGAGTATCCCGGATAAGAGAGTGGATGCTGAGTTCTTGTTATCGTTGGTATTTGAGAACAGATTTATTCTCACATGTTCTTCATACAGAATATCATTTCTAATAATTCTCCACTGAATCATGTGATCTGTTGAGCACAGTCCGTTTTCTTCCACGTGCGCGAGTGTTATGAGTCAGCGTGTTCACTCTCTAGACTAGATCTTCCGTATTAAAGAAAATAGAGTGAAACATTTTTCTACACATGAAATATGAATGCAAATAGACATGATTATGATGATATATTTTCTGTATGTGTTTTGTATGCAGCTCATGGTATTTTTTATAGCAATAAAGGATGTTTATGACTAATATTAGCAGTGTAGCGTTATTAACATACAAAGAGTGCATGTGTCTGCTTATTATTATAGAATCAAAATCAACTATAAATCACAATCGGAAGTCATTACAAGCACTCGATGATGGTTTAAAGTGGGTAAGCAAATACATTAATAAATTAAATACATTTTCAAGTGTAGCTTGATGCTAATTGTACTTCTAATTATATTTTAGGATGTAGCCTATTCTTGTAAGCATTACAGATAGCTTGTGTTTCTGGTGTAGAACCAAACTTTGTTTATCTTAATTTAGATGTTAAATCCATATACGCGGATACATATCTGAGGAAAAATGCATTGTTGGTCAGCGCCACCTAGCGTGCAGGCGTGAATTAGCAGAAGGCGAACATTCGTTTCGCGCTCGGTGTGAAAGCAACATTCGCGGGTGATTCGCCTCACGTTTTCGCATCGCGCTCAGTGTGGAAAGGCCTTAAGAGACTTACATTGACACCATATTGCCTGTTTTTGCTCTATTTCGACAACAAAAGTAATTCCAAAACAGCCACAGCACCAGTTTGCGTCTCTGAGCAATGACGGTGATTCATTCCTGAATGAATCAACCATTTAAATTATTCGGTTCAATCGCAATGACACAATTATTAACAGTGATTTGCTGCCACTTGCTGGCAGTTTTAATTTCACATTGAAAGTTTCTTTTTATTATTTAAATAATTAATAATTATTTATGCATTTGTAATTGCAGGTATAATGCATGCATGTACTGTTTAGTGCAGAACATCTAAATGCCACTTCAGACACAGCTTCTGTGTTTCCTCTGCATTGCAAAGATGAATTTTATTGATACTGATTTCATTTGCTTGGTAACAGCCCAAATGTCTTATTCTAATTTACTGAATAAATGTAAGAATTTGACCCAAAATATAATGCACACTTTTAAAAAAAGGCTTTATAAAAGGTAAAAATGCCCATAAAAGGTAAAAAACAATTTAAACTTATTGGAAAAGATTACTTTCTATCAGTGTGAACTGACCACCACACAGAATATAAAGAATATAAAAAACTATAGGAGTCAGCTTTCCACGGTAGTTCTTAAGATACCAGCACAATAACACACTCAGCAAAATATCATTATATACATACACACACATAACATTGAAAAGAACAGCGTTTATTCAAATTAGAAATCACTACTGTTTAAAAGTTTATGGTCAGTACATTTTTTTTTCTTTCTTTTTGTGAAAGAAATTAATACTTTTATTTAGCAAAGATTTGTTACATTGAAAAAAAGTTATAAATACTATTTAATTATATTTTAATAAAATACTATTTAATTTAATTTGAGTGTGACCATCGATATGAAATACAAGAACTACCTTTTGTTAGATGATGTTTTCTTATCACTGAAATCCGGTACGCCACCTTTTGAACAGTCACTCTTCACAGACACAAAGCTGGACACATGTGATCCTGATCTTACCCTAATGACACAAAGAACAGCGAGGAAAAACAACAACAACAAAAAACCCACTTTACTACAGGAAATACTTCCAGTCTCAGCTGAAAAGGTTTAATCTTGCAAATGATTATTTCTGTAGATAGATGGACATATTCAGGTTTGGTTTTATTTATTTCAGATTTATTTTCCATGGAGAATTTATGCTGCCTAGTGGCTGCCTGTATAACTGTATTACTGGAAAGAAGCTCCAGACTGAGTTCAATGAAGAAGGAAGTTGTGTGATTGATTGTTTTACTTAGTTAATTTCTATCACAAATATCCTAGTGGAGAAATTAACTAATGCTATGCTGTAACCCCCACCCCCACCAAAAAAAACAAACAAAAAAAACCCCACATGGAATACCTTTCAGTAGCTGATGGTTTCTTCTCACTGAAATCCGGTACGCCACCTTTTGAACAGTCACTCTTCACAGACACAGAGCTGAACACTAGTGAGTCTGATCTTACACTAATGACACAAAGAACAGAGAGGGAAAAAAAAAACACTTTACTACAGGAAATACTTCCAGTCTCAACTGAAAAGGTTTAATCTTGCAAATTGCAGATTGTTGTGTGTCTATGTTGTATTGATTATGTGCTTTTTGTTGCTGAGGTGTTTTTTCTGTTCTCACACTGTACTCCCCAAGGAGAATAGTCTGGGGGTTATTTTTTTCTCCTCCCCTTCCTCATGTTATGCTGTATTTTTCTTTAACTCCCTGTCTTCCTGTCCTGTCTACCCCATTGTCATATTGTATGTTGTGTATGTATGGACAGGTTGATGGCTAATTTCGCTGGTACTTGTGACTAGTGACAATAAAGGGCTACTACTACTACTACTAAATGATTATTTCTGTAGATAGATGGACATATTCAGGTTTGGTTGCCAGATTTATTTTCCATGGAGAATTTACGCTGTATAACTGTATTACTGGAAAGAAGATCCAGACTGAGTTCAATGAAGAAGGAAGTTGTGTGATTGATTGTTTTACTTAGTTAATTCCTATCACAAATATCCTAGTGGAGAAATTAATTAATGCTATGCTGTAACCCCCCCCCCCCCCAAAAAAAAAAACAAAAAACAAAAAAAAACACATGGAATACCTTTCAGTAGCTGATGGTTTCTTCTCACTGAAATCCGGTACGCCACCTTTTGAACAGTCACTCTTCACAGACACAGAGCTGAACACTAGTGAGTCTGATCTTATACTAATGACACAAAGAACAAAGAGGGGGAAAATGCTTTACAGCACTAAATGTGCAACCAGAAACCAAAATGTAATACATTTTAATTGTGGAGTTGTGCAAGACTTTATATCAAATATTAAATCAGTTTAAAGCTGCTTGAACCTCTTACAATTTAAAAACATTTACATAGTAAGTTGAAATTTGTTTTGCAAAGCATTTGACATGGCAACAGTCAAAGAAAACACTCCTTGTTGAAAAGCTTTTTGTTCTTTACTGGACAATCCTGAAACTTCAGTAGCTTAAAATGATGTTCTGAAAGGTCTCACCTCTGTTTCTGTGAGAGACTCATCTCAGATGGAGAGTGCTTTCCTCGCTCCTCTGACATACTTCAGCTGAACAGCTCAACACTGGGATCTTTGTGTCACTGAAGACAATCAGATGTTCATCATGACCTGAACATGACAATGTGCCACTGAGATAAATATGATATTGATCACCAAATTACAAAAGTTGTGTTAACAAACCAGCAATATAAAAAGAAAATAAGCTACAAACATATTTCCAAGTACTGTTACTAAATTGTATCATAATCACTTCAGATCTCTCCTCACAACACAGGCCTCTATATGTACATTATTACACAGAGATTAAACACAGTTCTAAAACATTAAGAAAAAAAAGAATGTGTAATTTTACATAATATACCTTAATTCATTAATTGTTATGACCTCTTGTATCAGTTCTTTTTATTTTGATCATTATTCCATAATTTATTTCATTAATTTCAAATGTCCCAACAATAATGTATTCTTTCAGTAAATGTGATATACCCGATATGACATATGAAACAAAACATTCTATTTAGTCACACAGCAGCTTATGCGTGTTTCATTTTAATTTGACAAACCAAACTCAACATTTTGGAATAAGTTTAAAAGAACAATCATAACATGCTCTGGTTTTTTGACTCATCTACATGTTTTTGCTTTTATGCTTTGTGTTACCCATGGGAGATATCATCAGGAAACATGGTGTTAGCTTTCATTGTTATGCTGATGATGCTCAGCTATTTATTTCTTAACGTTTTCCTCCCGTAGAAAATCATTCTAAATAAAACAATTACTGTCGCTTAATGGACAGACAATAAAAGGGCTGTAGACAGTTTATTCTAAATGGAAAAACGCGAAACTTTGCGCGTTGCGTTTATTCTGGGCTCACCTGCTTATCTGTACATATTAATTATGTTTTAATAGGCCTAACAAAAGGAGCATGAGTTTGGTCTTTAGCCGGTTATGCCGCGTTTTGCGGTATGGAAGGAAAACACATAGCCTATACATTATAAACCGTATATTGAATTTGATCTTTTAATAGCACTATCTTAATACATTAAGCCATGAGTGTGGTTTTCTACGGGAGGTCTAAAAGCGCTTAATGAGAGACTTTGCGCATTGCGTTCATATTCTGCTGTTATGTGGCCACGGATTTGCGGGTCTTGTCTTTTTCCTACAGATGACTTGCAGGACTCTGTATGTTATATTACTAAATCAATTTTAATCGTTTAACCACCACAGCGTCTTGTCTCCATTGGCAACACGCACGATTTGTGTGGATTGCAACCCTGCTAACACACGACGTAACAGTTAAGTAACGTATTGGTAATTTTTGGTAATTTCAAGACTTACCAATAGACAACGTAACTACGACGTCGCATGCCCGTAATTTAATTACCATCAAATTACCAGCTCACAACGTTGTCAGTACGTCCTCCTAACGTCTTACCAAGCACGTCCCAGATATGTCCTCTATTGGTAATATATTGGTCATTTAATTACTTACTGGCAACGTAACTGCAACGTCGCATGCACATAATTTTATTACCATCAAATTACCAACTCACAACGTTTATTTAATATTACCAAGCACGTCCCAGATACGTACTCTATTGGTAATGTTATGCTAGCATAGCATATCTGTTTATATTGATGCTGAGCTCTGAACACGTCCTGAATGCTTTCATTCATATTTCGCTGTATATCCTATGTTTTTATTAATAATTTGAGTTCATACTTGTGTTTTTCAAAATAAATGAACTGAATTCATTTCGAGTCTGTATTCATCATTCACAGCTGTTTGAACAGCCTTTATATTAGTTTGGGCATATGGACATAAATTAGGTTTAACTACTGCATGTCCGTCCATAGAAAATAAATAATTATAAAATATTACCAACTGATTATCAGCACACAACTATTGATCCACGACGTTGCCATGACGTCGCAGTTACTTACTGGCAACGTCACAAAGTTACATTGTGGCGACGTATATGCACCTTTCACTTTTCCGGTTGCTACAAGTCGCCACGACGTAACTTTGGTCACCAGATTACGTTGTAATTTTGTTAGCTGGGAAGTGACGTCGCAGGAGAGTGCAAGCGGCGATTGCAAGTGACATCGTAATTTAATTTATTTTTCCTTGTCTTCGCCACCTTGTGTAAAATGTTGAGAGATTAAAAAAAAAAATTAATAAATTAAATAAAATAAAAAAGACTGCAAGTGACGTCACTTGCGAAAGTGCAGGTGTCTGAGAGTGCAAGTCTGAAAATGCAAGCAGTGTTGCCAACTAAGCGATTTTTGTTGCTAAATTTAGCAACTTTTCACACTACCCTAGCAACTTTTTCTTCCAAAAGCACCGATAGCAACACATTTAACTATTTAAAAAATTTATTTGGCAAATTTTTGCAACTTTTCACAAGTGACTCAAACAATAAAAAAGCACACAATTTCCATCTAAATTACACAAAATGAGGAAACCAAAGATGCCTAGCAGTAGACACATCACATGAAATAATTTAGCTGCTATTTGCAATTGTTCAATTTGATCATTTAATAATTGTTCATTTATGATACACCAGCTTGTACCTGTGATTGTTGATCAGTTAGTACACTACAAGAAAAATATCTAGAAAAATGGAAAAGGTACTAGTAATTTTTCAGGACAGTGCGTTATCCATTATCCGTTGTAACCCTGTAACCCGAAAACACAAAATACAATGCATAATTTAAAATGCAGGTAAAAATAAAAGTGAAAAATCAATACGGAAAATTCTTTAATATTAACATAGTAGATTGTGCCCTATTTTTCTTAGAGGGTAGCATACCAATTACTAATATACTGCTTAAAACTATAAATGTTCAGAATGTGTAGTTTTACTAGTTTATTAGCTCATAAAAAAATAAATAATTGTAATGGTTCAAAACCGTGTAAGTGTTCGATAATTCAATGTTGTTTCATTGAATAATTCAATATTTATATTTTAATATTGTATAATGTATTTATATTATTTTACAAACAAATCTAAATTAACATATATAAAATATATTTTTGACTGAGATTTGATGTAGTGACATTTTTCGTCGTAATTACGCAATGATGTCACCGTGCAAAGACATCACAACGTCATTTTGCAACTTTTAACAACAAATCAACCTTCCTTTAGCAACTTCCCCTGAAAATGATTTGGCAACACTGAATGCAAGTGCATGTCTGCAGCCAGATCCTATTGGAGAAAATTGAGTGTTTACAGTTGTTCTTTTGCATTACACAATATTTTTTTCCTATTTAATATGGTAAAGCTGCTTTGACACAATCTGTATTGTTAAAAGCGCTATATATATATAACTTGACTTGAACCGGAGGAACTGTTTGTCCACAGAATACTTTCGATTTTGCATTATCCCAAAAAGACGTCCTTAAATTAAAATAAAATAAAGTAAAATAAAATCAAACAATAAAACATGATTAATTTTTAGCCTACTAACTTGATGTCTTGAAACAGAAGTAATTTCTGGCTAGTTTGTCGTGTTACTTCCTCAACAGTTATTATTTCACATTCAAAAAAAGGGTGGTGAAGGGGAGTGTGTGGCCAAGTATGGTGACCCATACTCAGAACTTGTCCTCTGCATTTAACCCATCCAAGTGCATGCACACAGTAGTGAACACACACCCGGAGCAGTGGGCAGTCAATGCTGCGGCGCCCGGGGAGAAGTTGGGGGTTCTGTGCCTTGCTCAAGGGTCTCACCTCAGTCGTGGTATTGAGGGTGGAGAGAGTGCTGGTTATTCACTCCCCCCACCTACAATCCCTGCCGGACCTGAGACTCGAACCTACGACCTTTGGGTTACAAGTCCAACTCTCTATCCATTAGGCCACGACTGCCCTAAAGGTACAATATGTAAGATTTTCGTAATAAAATATCCAAAAACTACTTGCACAGTGTTATATATTTTATGCAGTTAGGTATTTATGTTATTCCAAAAGTTCCCAAGGATTTGTAAATCCAGAGAAATTCCAATTTTAAATAATGACTCGTCCCTGGTGATTGTCGCCGATCAATGACGTAATATCCGCATATCCTCAGTTTCCGCTTGTAGAAACTATGGCAACACACAGACACAAATGCTGTGGTACAGTTAAACTAAATCCATTACGTCTGTCATGAATAAAATGCAAATGAAAAGAAAAGTGTTGACCGCAGCATTAAATTTAGATCTGCTCAATGTTGCGCCATGATTTTATGCGTTTTTACAGTGTTGCGCATTATCACCAATCACACACACGAGTCTGTTGAGCTTATGAATGCAATGGCCAATCAGAGGCGTTCAGATGAATTTTTTGTTCACTGCACGTGCTCGCTGACTGAATTCAGCTCTCGCGCGAATTCTCTCACCATAAACAACAAAGTGCAGATGTACGTATATGACGCAAGATATTCATTCATAAAGCCGTGTATAGACAGCTTTACTGATTATAAGGGGAGTTTTTTGAAAGTGCTTAAACTCGCTCTAGACTTAGGCCCTGTTTACACTAATGCGTTTTCGTTTCTTTTGAAAATGATGGCGTGGCTGCCCACATTCTCTCTGCGTACCCTTGACGACCGCGTAAACAATAACATCATGCTCATTATTGTACCCATAGATATGTATGGGTAGATCCCCCATTCGACCGCTCCAAGCACACACCATCTAAATAATAGGGAATCCATACATATCTATGGTTGTACCTGCATGAATGGTCACGTGACATGCATTTTCGGTTGTGTAGTGTAAACGGAGATCGTTTCTGAAATGCAGTAGAAACGGGGATCGTTTTCATTCAAAAACGCCATTTTAAAACGAAAACGCACTAGTGTACACGGGGCCTTAAGTCAGTCATAACGTTCTTTGACAGTGTAAATGTTCTTTGCTTGCATTCTCTGTATAATTTATACGCTGTTTGAATAACTACCCTTACAAAAAATTACTGTAGTTTTTGTTACATGTAGAAAAATGCAGTTTTTTTGGACATGAAAATCTGCATTATTGCCGTTTTACTGCAATACATCTGAAGTACTATTGAAATACAACTTCAGCAGAGCTGTAGTATTACTAACAAACAACTGCAATAGAACTGCAGTATTGATGCAATACAGCTGAAGTAGTACTACAATTATTGCAATATATAATACAACTGAAGTACAATTCAATACTACCGAAGTGCAATACTAATAAAATGCTGTACAGTAACACTGAAATGCAACCAGAATATTCAGAATAGTTTTATTTGCACACATCTGCAATATAATGAATTAAGGTACAAAACAACAGTGAATGTCTCCAACAGCAATGCAACAATAAATGATTTTACTTTTATTTAAACTTAAAATAACAGGCTGAGAGTTACACTACATGTATTTAGTGTTTATTTACAAATCACCCAATCATGCACATTTCTTCCCTCATTATTCAGGCAGATTTAATTTTTTAAAGAGCTTATCCTCATCATTCCGCTTTATCTCAGATGTGGAAACACTATTTTGGATGTAGTCTGGAAAAACAAACAAACAAACAAACAAAAACTATCAGAAATTCTCAAGTTTCAGTTACACTTTTCACTACAGGCATATTTAGTATGCTTAAAGGGGTCATATGATGCCTTTTTAAAGATCATTATTTTGTGTATTTGGTGTAACAGAATTTGTTGACATGTTTTATTGATATAAACACATTATTTTTCAAATACTGTACATTATTGTAGGTCCTCTATGCCCCGTCTCTCTCAAACGCTTCGTGTTCTACAAAGTCCCTCATTCTGACAAGTGCAGTCTGCTCTGATTGGCCAGCTGACACAATGCATTGTGATTGGCCGAACACCACAAGCCACATCGGAAATGTAACGCTCCTTTCCATAATCGTGAGCTTCAGCTTTCAAAATTATAAGAAAGACAGTAAATAATGTCCTTAGTTTTACCATCAGTTAAAGCTCGAGAGGGGAACAGAGTCGCGTGACAGACACAGTGATGAAGCTCGTATGTGTTTGCACACAAGCCGTGATTGTGTGACCGTTTCTCCCTCTCTCTCACACACACACACACGACGCTGCGCTGTGACTCTCTCTCTCTCTCTCTCTCTCACTCACACACACACATTCACACACACACACACGACGCGCAAAATTCCGCATTTAAACAGTCAATAGCAAATACTTAAACTAATAAAACATACAGTCGCTGATTCAGAAGCACCAGATTGTCAAAGCAAAGTCAGAATTACCTCCTCTCCTAGGTTCACGAAACGGTCATCCATAAAATACGTTGCTGTTCTGTTGTTCTATGCACAATCAGCTTGTAACACTCCAAAGAGAAAGGAAACCTTGAAATTGCATCATATGACCCCTTTAACCCCTTAACTGTCACTCACAGTTTTGAACATAGACATTTTAGTGCACTATCCAAACTTAAATTTTTATAATTCATGAACGAAAACATTTTGTAACATGATATTTATGTACCATTTCCATGGTAATGCAATGTG
>JAFVLL020003384.1:22007-97215 GCA_021397915.2 Tor tambroides | reverse complement strand
AAATATCAGATTAAATCAGTCATTTGAAAACAGCGTGAGTGATTCAGCTGGACCGCGTCTTCTCTCAAAGCGCTTCACATCGGCGCATCTCGTCTACACTACAAGAGCTACTGCACGCTGACCCAAGACTTTCACTCGCATCTCGGGACAGTTGACTGAAAGAAAACGCATGCATCGCATTCGGTTTTGTGATAGCAGAGGGTCCGTTCACGTCGCGTCTTTTGCGCGCTTAAGTTCATTATTTCAAATGTAGATGTGCGGCAAGCGCGCTCATAATAGAAGCGGGCTCATATATGCTTGCTATAGGTCAGCACGAACGTCTTTCATTGGCTAACGGTCTGTTGCTGGTGCAGATGTTCAGCCAGGCGGACAAGTTGAGAATCGTTTCGCGGGGTTCCAGGTGTTCGAGGGAAAAAAAAGAAAAGAAAAAAAAGAGAGAAAAAAAAGGGATATTCGAATCTCAAAACTGAAAATCGAATGCCAACCCACCGAACGAATATTCGAATAATCGAATATTCTGGTCCAGCCCTAAATAACACAGAGAAGCCTAAACCAGGGCCCACTGGTCAAAATAGGTTTGTGATGACCTTTGATTTGGCCTGGCCATGTCATTTCTTAAAAGGTGGAAAAAATATGCCACTGAAGCATCAGATGATCAGTCTTCATTTCTAATTCATCTCTTTGTTTGAACATTTTTTAAATTTATTTTTTTGCATTGAGAATGTAGAGAATGTAAGTGAATTTAATATGTGAATTTATAAATCTTTATAGAGTATAGTTATTATTGATATTATGATATTAGGATATTATTCAACATTTACTTTCAGTCTGATACCAATAATCAAGTTTGAATTTTGGCTCTTTATAGTAAAAATTTTTGGCATCTGCTATAAATGATTTACTGACAGTTGTCTTTGCATATGAATCTCATAATTGAGATATTTATTTATTTTTTTTTTAAATACAAATTCTACACTTCACCTTTAAAGATGACAAAGAAGCACATACACATACACACAAAACAAAAACATTATTATTTAGGGTGGCTTTTGTATATGTTCAGTTATATTTCATAAAGACTGTGTGTTGTGCAAATGGATTGCATTGTAAATACTAATATGGTTCATAATTGTTTTGGTAATATACTTTGCATATTACAACTCTCATGTATTTGTAATTTATTCATTTCATATGACAAACTCCTAAAAATGAAATAAACGGGTTCATTAACATTTGTTTATTAATTTTCAGCCATTTCATCCATAATGACATCCATATGAAGTTGTGCTACCAAACTTAGAAGCATTCTAAAATGCATTTAACTTAAAAATTCTAATGATGATAGATATTAATGGTAATATGTAAAGACATACCTTAAAAAAAAAAAAAAAAACTTAAAAATAAATTTTATTTTTTTCAGTCACACCCGTTTCATCCATAATGACTTACAAATGAGAATAATACCAGTGAAAGTGATTAATTCAAGGGAAAAAAAATAAAAAATTCTACCGGACTTAGAAGCATGCTAAAATGCATTTAAGATAAAAATTTGAATGATGATAGATATTAATGGTAATATGCAAAGACATAGCTTATTAAAAATAATAATAATAAATATTTTTTTTTTTGTCACACCCTATAGTTAATTGTCAAATGACATTATAGACAGTAAAATAAAACAATCGATTGGTGGTTTGAGCAGCGATAAAGTGTTGCAGCATGCTTTGCTTTCATTCTTTTTCATGCAGACATGTTATATTTTAGCGTGCTTGCATTCCTTAAGTAGCTCACTGCTGAGCAAGTGCACACAAATTGATCATTCCCCTTCCTATGGGTCAAGCCTGTAATTGCTTTTTTGCGCTATAATTGCACAAGATTAATGCAGGTAAGGTCCTGTTCTGTTTACAGCGTCTCTGCTCTGATCTAAAAACAGAAAAGGGTGTTGTGCGTATGAACTGAAAAGGTGCAGCAGCGCAGAGCTAGAGAGATACATGCATCTGCTGAGGAAAAAAAAGCTAAAGAAACTCAATTGCAATTTTATTGTCCGGCGTGATAGATTTCCTGCCAAATCTGGAGTAGGAGAGCTGTTTGTCACTGTAGCTCTCCCTTTCAGCTGCAGGGGCTGGCTGACTGTGTGTGTGTGTGTGAGAGAGTGTGGGGGAGAGAGAGAGAGACATTGTGTGTGGAATAGAAAGAGTGTGTGTTTGCATCTTAGAGATGCACAGTGTATGTGAATAGTATGTGTGGTTTTTAGGTTGTAGTACACAAGGTTTCCAGATCCCCATGTTTGAACACATTTAATATTCATCTCAAATGGCCTTGGCAATCATTAGGACAAGTCCTCATAAATTCAACCAGCCTTTTGGGAACACCCTGGTAAATAAATACATGCTCTTGGGCAGACATACATTTAGACAAGCATGCAAAGTTTTTTTTTTTTCTCCTCCACTGTTCAGTTGTTTTTCCAGTTCGCTGTAGAGCACTGTCTGTCAGAATATTGAGTAAATTTATTATTATAACATAAATATGAAATATTTCTTTAAAATAATTTTTTATTGAGTTCATTACTGTGAATACAGTTCATTTTCATTACATAATAATAATAATACAAAGATTTTAGCAAGTGTGCTGTTGTCTGATTGTTGCTTGATTGTGTGTTTTACTGGGCAAGGGTGTGTCAAAGGAGATGAAGTCTCCTTTCCAGCCAGCACATTGTAGGCAGACAGATGTTTCTGCAGAAGGGCCTGCTGACACCACAGCTTACCCAAGGTGCCCCTGTCCCAGCACTGCACATAAATGAGACCGGCTCCACACAGTTACTGTAGGGACAGTTTTCTACTGAAAGTGATCACCTTGTGAAAGACTTGGTACCCTCTATGCTTTCCTAGTCAGCAGTCTTCTGTTCCACTGTAAAGAGCATCTTAATGGGTGAAGGAGACGTTGTCATGGTCCCGCAAATGTGGCTGGTCTTCTGGAGCATTTGGTTTCATTCTAGAATGCTCTGTTTCTTTATAGAATGCTTATAGAATGCTCTCCTGTGGGGCATCACACTATGCTTTCGTGTTCTCCAAGAGAAGGAGAAAATGTTCTGAAGCAAAGTCATGAATTAGCATATAATAATTTAAAGGAATGTATTTATTTTGAGCACAGTACATTATTTCAGCATCATATATATATATATATATATATATATATATATATTATATATATATAAATCCACTATAATTTTCCCCTATAGGCGACAATGTACTTGTTTAGACTTAAAATATGTGTTTTTTAAATAAAAAAGTAACAAGTATTTGAAAATTTGCGTTTTTGGAGATGTGAGCTCCAGCGTGTCAGCGGCCGTTTAGCGCTAATGAACCCACAGAGAGCAGCCTCACCTCGATGCCTCACAGCCGCGCTCATATGCCGCCATATTGCACTGCTACTTGTGTGGTATTGCTCATATATAAACTAAAAATTGGTAATTGTGTGATTATTTTGACCTATACTGCATGCCACTATTAATATCCCTTCCCCATTTTTGGCCTCTAATGGTATTTTATATCAAGATTTCTTATCCTACTTCTTATACCCCTAAGGTCAAGCAATACCTTCTTTTCAATATTTATTTTCTTGCACTTTCTTCACATTAAAATCTTATTAACCAACAAGAAACAGATTTAAAAACAAAGCTGCTTGTCTTCTTTGACAGCTGTGTGATTCTGGGCCTAATGGAGATGTTGGAAGGAATGACCTGCCTATCTAAGAACGTCAAGCCTATTTTGTGGTTTCATGAAGCTGCTTATCGTGCTTGACAACAGCAATACTATGGATTTAGAAGACAATGGAATCCAGTACTTGAACATTGCTTGTAAAGATAGAGGCACGCCTGCAGCCAGTCTGTATTGAATAAAGTCATAGGCCGGCATGCAAACTGGCCTTTGAACGTGGATAACATTGACTGTAACATTGACAGTGACAGTGATAAACAAAAAAAAAAACAAATCTCAGTGGATCAAGACAAAATACACCACTTTTCTTCAAAACAGTGTGTTATGCAGTTTTGCTTCTCAGTTGCTTTTGCTGCTTTTAATGTTATGTTTAGATGTTTGTAACTGGAAAACAAGAGAGTTATTCTGCTTGTATGTCTTTCTTGAGTTTCTCTCTGTGTACCTTTATTCTACATTTACGCAGACCGCTCTGAGAGTATCGAAGGGAGGAAAAAAAAACTAACAGTGTCTTTTGGACAGAAAAGAAGGGATTCAGTCTACCGACCACATTGATTTTTGCAGGAATGGAATCGCATTTAGCTAATCCAATTAGAGCATTCTTAGGGTCCCTATTTCCCCTTTGTTTTGCGGTTACTCACTATCTATTGATCTAAATGGGGCTCCCTACCAGCCCTACAGTGAGAGACTGTGGCTGACTGTGACTCCCTGCTGATCTAAGATCAGTGATTTAAGCACTGAATCTGTCTGTTGCTGAGCTTGCAGTCTGATTGCTGCAAGTTTTGCTGGATCATCAGTCTGATGCTGTATGAGTCTTCCCTTGAATTAGGGATATATGTATGTATTTATTTATTTATTTACTTATTTTTTATTTATTTATTTTTTGTTAATTCAGAATTTTTGTCTAGTGCTTTTTAAAAAAAAAATAAATACATTGAATTATTGATATTTTTCTAAAAGGCTTTTTCTAAAAATGGATTTGCGTTAAGTTGTATAATTTGTGATCCATGCTGGCAAAATGTGTCGGAATGCGCATGGGCTAATTTTGAGCTACAGACAAAAAAAAAAGTGAAAAATGTTGATTTTGGTTGAATTCGAGGTTTTCGCAAAATTAGTTCATTAAACCCTCATCTAATGATCCCAGTGCTCAAAATAGCAATTAAACATCTAAAATGATCTTTATTTGTTCGTTTTCTGAGAGAAGTACCTTTTTCTCTTCTTGCTTCTTGTGCTTCCGCTGACTGACATATGAATCGCGCACGTAAAGGTGCTTCTGCCAACGCGCGATCCCGATAAATACACACATACTGTATACACAGAATTACAGTATTCAAGTAGGCTATTCATGCAAACATAATCAGTTATGTCTTAAGTGAATGTTTGGGGAACTGTTGGGGAAAAACATCTGATGTGTAACATTATATTAGATCTGTGCAGTACAGTAGGTCTTAATATATAGGCAGCCTGTCCGCTGATCTTGATTAAACTGCTTTTGTAGTTTTAATAATCCATTCATTTGTAATGAACACACTAAAGTGATTTTTACATTTGATTATTTGTTTTTCTTACTTGAATGCTTTTGTTTAGATGTAAAATGAAAAAAGATTACTATAAAATTATTTCTTAAATTTGTTCTTTTTTTGCATCTGTTCTTATTTATAATGACAAAGATAAACTAAAAAATAGCTATATTGTGATTATTAATATAGTAATGATCATTAAGAAAAGAATTGGAAGAAAAGATGCACCGTTGCTCTGTGATTTTGCTTTGGAACCTTCAGAAAACTTTAACTCGGTTTTTCTCAGAATTTACTTTGCTGACTATATCGAATTCAAATGGATGTAGCTCAGTCATTTTTCGTCCGATTCCAACAAGGTCTTTGCTCATTGTGACTCATTTTGCCAGCACAGGTCACATTTGCAGCCACACAACCTGGTGACACAAAGCTTATCGTCATGTTATGAAACCTGCACTATATTCTTAGAAGAATTGTAGGTTTTTCCATGCCCCACGTCTAGTTTAGAGAGTTGACCGGAATTAAATAAAATCAGATTGAAACTGATGTCTAGCCCACCCGGTGGGATACAGACTATATTTCAAAACCTCATTTCTATAGTTACCTCCTTTCCAGAGTAACTTTATCTCTGCAACACGCCAAGGGCTCACATGTACCATTTGCCGGTTATAGTAAGGTAACTAATGCTTTTCACATGACGTAATACTTTATTGGTATGATACGGATTGTAGCGAGCTGCCAGACAATGAGGTGCTTTTAGTGTGCATATGAGGATTTTTTCAACATTTAACAGCATATGGTATACTTACAGATTCTTGAAGATAATACCTAACAGGATAATATGGGGCCTCATGTGCAGCTTTTAAACCCTTAGTGGTTTACATGAGTTCTAACTTTCATTTTTCACAAATCTTCAAATGCCTTGCAGGCCTTGCAGATATGTTTGGGCATTTATTCGAAATTGAGTGGTTTTTTCTGTAAGGCTCCCTCCCTTCATGGCATGGTATCTAATCACAAAGGAGGCAAATGTTTTTTCCTGAAAATGCACCGTGTGGATTTAATAGCTAAATGTTAAATGCCGAATTGAGCCCAGACTAATAGTCTTGCTATTCCAAAGAAGAGAGTCAGGAGAGAAAGAAAACTAGCAATACATTTCAGAGCTGTCCGTTTAGAGCAAACAGCCATGGATTACCAATCAGACCACATGGAAGATTAATGGCCAGGCTTGTAGCAGGCTAATTTAGAACAATAACGGCCAATTAATTACGTATAATAAGGCTTTCTTGCCTAAATGCAAATGCCGGCATTGGTGTGGAAGCTGCAAGTTGTTTCTCGTTTCCCCAGTGGTGTGTTTGACTTTCTGTCTGTTGTGGTTATTTGATAAATTGAGGTGTGTTTTGGTGTGCTCAGACTTCTATATCTGCAGATGCTTTACACTGTCTGCTGCTAATTGTAGTCCTAAACACACATCTCTCTTTTCACAGTATTTTTTTCCTGCTTGGTCAGGCTAGTAGTTCAGATTTTTCTATATCGACATAGTACTTCTATATTATACGACAGGTAGTTCTGGTCCTCAAATCTGAAACATAAACAAATATAAATTGTTAATATGTGAAAAATAATTTCATCATTAAAGTGCATTTAAACTGACAAGAAAGAATTTGAACATCCAAACATCCATTCTTGATTACAGTTAATTTCTTTTTAGTTTGTTCTGTTTGAGAATTGACTTTTTGCTGCTGCATAATTAACATTTTTCCAAACCCTCTTACTGCCTGTTTCATCAGGTCACCTTTGAGCAACACAAAGAGAATCTGGCCCACATGTTCCTTGAGTACCAGCGGATGGGTTCTGAGGGAGAATCTGAAAGCAGAATCAGAACTGTATCTGGAGCCAGTCACGATTCTCAGTTCCTTGCCTCAGCCAATGGTGAACTGAATGCTGAGGAGACGGCTCCATCTACTGTAATTGAACTACGTGTGGAGGAGAAGGTCACTGATCAGCCTGGAGACAATGAGGAAACCAGGGCCCAGATCCCAGTCACAGTATCCAACATTCTGCCCAGAGATGAGGAAGAGAAACAGACGGACACTGTTGCCATCTCACCAGAGACAAAAAAAGGGGATAAAGGTGAACAGGACACTCCGAAAGAACCAGCAAAAGATAATGAAGTGCAAAATACAGAGGCTAACATGGATGTAGAGCATGAGAGAGTGGAAAGAGTTGAGACTGACATCACAATGACTGAAGGGAAGGTAAACAAGAAGGAGAGAGCTGATCTGAGTGTGACAGATGATGCTGACAATACTCAGACTGCAACAGACAAGGATGCCAAAGTTGAAACTGAAGCTGTGAAGATATCAGATGAAGATGATGGTCAAACAAGTACTGCTGAAACTGTACTAAATGTTCAGGAAGAAGATAAAGAGAAAGGACCTGGAGATTCTTCTCCTGAAGCTGTAAAGGAAGCCAAAGTGGAAGAAACTTCTGAGGCTTCGGCAAACCAGGAGGCCAGCACAACTGGGGCCTCCGTCACGAATGAAGATAGCACTGATGTTTCCTCAGTCAGCAACTTTGTGAAGGTCAGTGATGACAGCACAGAGGAGTCTTCTTTTGTTTCAACTACAGCGGGTGAGACTGATGACAATGGCACTGAAAAGGAAGATGACGGGAGAGAGAAAGAAAAGAAGTTGGAAACCGAAAAAGATGAGAAGCCATTAAAAAATGAGAAAGTAGAGGAAACCAGGGATGAACCAGCTCCCATGGTGGAGGTGGATTTAAACCAAAGCACCTCTGTCGATGAAACCAAGCTTCACACAGAGACTACAGCTGGTCATGGTGCTGCTGAGACTGAGCAAACCCCAGAAGTACTTCCTCCAGATGTGTCCAAGGTGTCTACAGCAGAGGTTAGCCCTTGCACTGAGAGCATCTCGCAGGATCCAGGAACTAACCAAGACACTCTGAAGGCAGCAGGGACTGAGACCTCAGCAACTAAAACCAAAGAGATTAAAATTGCTAGACTGGATGTGTCAAGTGTGGCCTCAGACACAGAGAAATTGGAGCTGAAGGACACCTCAACAACAGTAAGTTTTGCAATAGTAATAACTGAGGAACATGATTCCAGGTTGAGACTTACAGAAATTCACTAAATTTATTGATTATATAGAAAACTGAGATTCTTCACAAGGCAAGAAAATGACAAAAAAATTAATAAGAATTGCGTATCTTTTGCAGAATCTGAGCGCAAATCAAGCAGCTGCCTCAAGCCCCTCAGGTCATGGCAATGAGGGCTCATCTTCGGCACGGTCCACTATGTTCCGTATCCCAGAGTTCAAGTGGTCTCATATGCACCAGCGCCTTTTGACTGACCTGCTGTTTTCTATCGAGACCGATGTGCAGATGTGGAGAAGGTGAGAGAGAAACACCAGGAACCAAAGATCAAATAGGCAAAGGGATAAAATATCTATATGTTTAGCTGTTTGTAAAATCAGTATTGATAAAAAATAATTAATATAGGTATATTGAGTTACAGTATTATGCTTTATTTAGTACCCTTGAGCTTGTGAAATGTGCTTTATAGATAAAACTAAAAATAGAAGTCAAGTACAAGAATGTTGATTACCTTGAATTACCCTTCTGCTGCCTCACAGACAGCTCTCTGTGATGTTGTAGTAGGTTTCATAACTTTTTATAATCTCCTAACTAGTTTTCTCACTTCTCCCCACAGTCATTCGACTAAGACAATTATGGACTTTGTGAACAGCAGTGAGAACGTAGTGTTTGTGCACAACACTGTCCATCTAGTCTCTCAGGTGGTGGACAACCTCATCATGGCCTGTGGAGGAATCCTTCCTCTGCTGTCTGCTGCCACCTCATCTTCGGTTAGTATATGTGTGTGTTTCTGTCAAGTGCATCAAAATCAAATAGAACCTGTTACAATCAGCAATGCTATCTATATGGGATGCATGAGAGATGGCTCAAAATGTTAAGTTGCTGACAGTAAACAGATACTTTTACTTGCGCTTGCTACTCCTGACAATAGGACAAATGGATTTGGAAGGTTCACTTTGGCACCTCAAGTGTTGTGGCGTGATGCAATGCATTTCCCCTGCCACTGATGTGTTTCAGTCCCACTGAAGGACAGTTAGGACAGTTTGGTTAATTGTCATTTGATTATGCTTTAAGCTTCGAAAAAATGCAATGTTGTTTTCATTTAATACACCTTCCAGGTTTTATTGTGTATACTTAATATGAAATACAGTGTATAATATGGTGCATTAATATGAAACAAAAACAAATAAACAAGTATTGCAATTTTTATAAAAATTGTAATGACTTACTCTGCCACTGAAACTGCTCCTTAAAAAAAGCTGCTTAAGTTTCAATCAGTAGTGTTTCAAGAAAGGAATGGCCTCCACATTTGCATTCAGATCCCTTCATGTATGGAATGACTTAAACTGTTCACTAATCAATATCTGATAGAAAAACTATACACCAATCAACATATTTGTTTCTCATTGAATATCCTGTTTCACTCAAGAGGTCATATTTCAAAAGTAAAATGGGTTGCAGATACAGTTTCATGTTGACTTTAAATCCTGTCTGAGGCTTTTGCCTTATACAGGAAATGTGTAAAAAAAAAAGCATGCAGATTTTGCCGAGCAACTTTCCCAAGATCCTTGATGGTTTTCCATGCCATTCACAGCAGCTCTCATGTCAGAGTAAAAGGATCATTTCAGTCAAGTCTGAGAGAGTCTTTAAAAGGCACCTATTATGACCCTTTTTACAAAATTGTAATACAAGTCAGGTATCTCCAGAATGTGTCTTTGAAGTTTCAGCTCAAAATACCCCACAGATTATTTATTATACCACAGAAGAATATTTTTGATCATGTCTATCGCGCTGAAATCATGTGTTTTAAAGCCATATCAATTTAAACTTCTGATATGGTTTTCTGAGCTCACACATCCAAAGCATGCACAAAAAAAGCAACTGTCACACGACATTCTCTTTCGTGTCTTATTGCGCTTAAACTGTCAAATACATACAAGTTTATGTTAAAAACACAAAAACACAGTTACAAAGTTACAAAAACACAGTCGGTTATATAAGGTATACAGCTGGGAAGGAAATTGCATGTTTATATTAGATCTGTGTATCAAATGACAGCAGGGTAGTACACAGTACCTACTGCTGTCTCTGTTGATAATATGACCCAAACAGTAAAATTAAAACAGAAAATCACTCACCGCTCTTGAATGAATAATTTCTGTAGCTCTAATAAGAAGATGTTTCTTACTTGAATCCTGCTTTTAAATGCTCTATCATGAAGATAAACATAGCAGATTGTGTGCGGCTTATTTAGGGCGGGGTCTCTGCTTATATGACAGTGTCCATCAACAGTTGTGGGCGGGGCCTGTAAAATGTGACTTCAAATTTTACACATTCTGCAAACGGCTTGTTCTAAGACGCTGCTTATGATTTATGGAGATTAAAAAAAAGGAGCGAGTGGATTTTTATCATTACAGGGAGGTTGTGTACACACACTGCAAACACACATTTATGTTCAAACAACATGTAAAAGTGAATTTTGCATAATAGGTGCCCTTTAAATCATGGTGTGTTAAGGTGAACATACTAAATTAACACAGATCTCATTAGAAGAGATTGTCCCATTTTAATGTTCATCATTTATATTCTTACTTTAATGATTGTGAATAATTTGATTACAATAGCCATGATAATGAATAGTGAGGGTGATGATAGGAAGATTTTGAGGGAAGATGGTGCTGATTATGAAGACTGCAGTTACAGTAATGATGATGCTGATGGTGCTGTCTTGCAGCATGAGCTGGAGAACATTGAGCCATCTCAGGGTTTGTCTGTGGAGGCATCACTGATGTTCTTGCAGAGGCTGATCAGTCTCGTGGATGTGCTGATCTTCGCCAGTTCACTCAACTTCACAGAAATCGAAGCAGAGAAGAACATGTCTTCTGGAGGAATCCTAAGACAGTGCCTACGTCTGGGTATATCTCTCTCTATCTCTTTTGTGCTGTTTGCTAAGGCTTGTTATTAACCTATTAAGGCTTGTTACAGAAGCAATTGCTCATATTAACTAGACTAATTAACTTTGCTATGTAACCTGCCCCACACTGTTTGTGCTACAAACACATATTTGTACAAATTGTGTGGCTTGTTGTGAGGAGGTGGGCTTTTACTGAGCAATTGGAGATGGCCAAAAATATCCCATATACTTACATAGTAAGTAGTAAGGTAGGATCTGGGACATATATAGGGTCTTGAATCAGTAGGTAGTATAGTATTTTTGAAAGAAATCAATGCTTTTTTTCCAACAAGGATGTGTAGGATTGATCAAAAGTGACATTTATAATGTTAAAAAATTCCTATTTCAAATAACTGCTGTTCATTTGAACTTTCTATTCATCAAAGAATCCTGAAAAAATATATTATGGTTACCCAAAAATATTAAGCTGCACAACTGATTTCAACATTAATGACCATAAGTGTTTCTTGAGCAGCAAAATATATTAGAATGATTTCTGAAGGATCATGTGACACTAAAGACTAAAGTAATGATTGCTGAAAATTCAGCTTTAACCATCACAGGGATAAATTATTTATTTATTTGTTTGTTTGTTTATTTGAAATAGAAAATGTTTATTTTAAATTGTAATTTGAGAGTTTTACTGTTTTTACGGTATTTTTTGATCAAATAAATGTAGCCTTGACTGCAAAAATCCAAAAACATTTAAAAATCTTACAGGCCCCAAGCTTTTGAATAGTAGTGTATGTAACCCTGATTCATTGCCTCATCTCTTTTTCCTGTCCTGCTCACTCACTGTTTGTTCCTCTTCCTTTTTTATTCCTCCATGATTTTTAAATGTCCTGCTCTTAATATTCACTCTCTCATTCACTGCCCCCTTTTTTCTTTTCACTAAAAATTATCCTCACTCCTTAATGGGGAATCAACTTGCAATTGATTTTAATTGAGTTTGATGTTAGCATGTGGATGAGCTAAACGTCTGAAGCACTGAGGTAGCTCACTAGGTTTTGGAGCAGAGTCCTTTTTTGCTTATTGATTTCTCTCTATTGGCTCATTTGGTAGAGGTAATAACTGCATCTCCCTTCTATCCCTCCCTCTCTCTCTCTGTTTTGTGTGAGTTCTTTAATAGTGTTATTATAAGCTCTCCACACCGTAGTGGTCTAAAATGACGACCGTCATCAGGCCATTGACTGTAATGGCTGTTTTGTAGCCTGAGGCACCTCCTTCTTTATGTGTCTATGTATCACAAACTGTACTGCAGCATTATAGACCATATAACAGAAATCCAGCCGTTCAGATCGGTTACATTATTCATTTCTCTTTCTCACACACACACACTCTACATGACCCTCCCTGAAGCTATCTAGACACCATCATACTCCCTCTCCTCTGAATATAACACTTTTCCACTCTACTACCCCTCCGCTTTGCCACATCGGCTCTCTCGCCCATGTAACACCCAGACCCACTGAACAAAATGGCCGGCGTGTTAAATCGACTCGACAGTGTGCAGCAAAGGGCAGGGCGGACCTTCCTGATTGGTGGAGTGAGAGCGAAACTGAAGCCTGTTTTTAGGAGGGCTGAAAGTATAAAATGAATATTTGATGAGGTTTGCCAGTGTGTAATCTGATTTGGGATCTGTAACATGGTTTAGCCCTCCATCTCTCCGTCTATAGCATCTCTTTCGCTCAAATGACTAAAACGCCTAATGGAAAAAGCTGGTCGGTTCCCGTGCTGGTATAATACCTTTAATCTAAGCGTTTTGGAGTTTACATCTGTCAGTTGTCAAGGTATGAGAGAATAGAGGGTTGAATAGAGATATACACATGCAGTCACACACACACATTATTGTGCAGTTCAAACTCATGTGCAGTACATTAAAATGAAATCACACACACATGCACCACTCTAATCTTACCTATAGCATGCAATACATCAAATTAAATGCAGTAAGAGGATTTTTCTGCGCCATGGTGGTGGGAACCTGGCCAAAATGATTAAACACAGAATAAGCAACGTCATCTGTTTTCCAAGCCTCATACAGTTTAACGTGTTTTCCTTTTCTATACTCTGTACGACTGTTATGACTTGGAGAAGAATTACCTTGCAGTGTGTTTCTGTATTGTTATTCATTTGTTAATTCGTATTAAATTATTTTATACTTGCGTGTATATTTTTAGTGGTGTGTAGGGATCTAAAATATATTGGAACTATATTAGTTAGCGGCCAGTATTAGAGTTTTTTTTTTTTAATTCATCTGCATAGGTAGATATTCCTTATATATTGGCTGATATTTAATTCTGCATGCTCACTAAGACTGTTTTTATATTTGGATTACCTTTGCCATGATCTAACACTTAATTAAATGTAATCTTTAAAAACACTAATAATTTAATAAGACTCTTAAATGTAATGTTTAGCTAATCGAAAAAGAATATCCATTAATTATCTATTTAATTCATTCATTCATTCATTCATTAAATAATTCATTAATTAATTTTTTTAATTTGATTGTGTTACTTGTAGTCTATTTAAACGAAATAGTATAATTAGTATACATTTTTAAAATTGCCAAATTACTGACTATCATTCATGACATGAAAATAATTATTGCTTAGGGAAACATCACTTTTGCAGTTATACATATTTAACTCCTCATTGTACACTAACATTCAAAATTTTAGGGTTGGTAGGATTTAAAAAAAAAATTCAATTTTTTTTTTTTTTTTGAAGGAAGTCTCTTATTCTCACCAAGGCTGCATTTATTTGATAAAAATACAGTAAAATAACAATATTTTGAAATATTATTAAAATTAAAAATAAATGTTTTCAATTTTAATATATTTTAAAATTACAGGAATTTATTCCTGTGATGGAAACTCTGAAATTTCTACAGGCATTACTCCAGTCTTCAGTGTCACATGAGGTTTCAAAATCATTTTAATATACTCATTTGGTCCTTATTATTATTAATGTTGAATACTACTTAATATTTTGGTGGAAACTTTTTTCATGATTTCATTATGAAAAGGAATTATTTTAAATATACATTTTTCCATCAGTGTAAAAGTCTTTACTGTCACTTTAGATCAATTAATGCATTCTTGCTGAATAAAAACATTAATTAAAAAAAGGTCATACTGAGCCAAACTTTTGAACAGTAGTGTGTTAAACTTTATCGTCCCACAACATTTGTGCTGCAGACATGCATAATATCTAAAATCATGCTGCATTTTGTGGAGAGATGTGCTATTACTTTTCTAAATGACTAGATTTACGATGATCTGCCAGGTGGACATTAAAACATCTCTTAGACTTGCACACTGAAGGAGGGACCCGAGCCATATCTAGAGTCTAGAATGTCACAGAGACTTGGGAGTGGGCTTTTTTTTTGACTTGGGCCAGTAAACATCCACCTTTCAAACATCACGCAGTGCTGCCTAGAAAACCCTAGAAACAACATAGCATCGCAAAAAAACACAGACAACATGTCCATATTCTTTCAAAAAAAAAAAAAAAAATGTAATTTTTTGTTGTCTACTTATGGCTTCAGTTTTCACTACGTTCACTCATAAGATGGTATTTTAAGCCCTTATTCATTGTCATGCAACGACCTTCTCATGTGTCATGTTTCCTTTAGTCTATATATCTTTTCATTCTGGTACCCTTTTATCTCTATGACGTTGTCTTTTTCGCTGCATTTTACCTCTCAGTTGCACTCTCTCTCTGTCTGTCCCTCTCTCACACACTCTCTCTCCCCCTCAGTGTGCGCGATGGCTGTGAGAAACTGTCTGGAATGTCAGCAGCACACTCTGGGTAAGTCTGGTGCAGAGAGCAGCCGTGGACAGCAAAGCCTTCTGGGAGCCGCCAAGTCTATACCAGCACAGGCAAGTTCAACATCATGCCAAGGATACCTCTTTCTCACTCTCTCTCTCTCTCTACTGTCCAGATGGTAATTTTAAATGGGACCTTAAACAGAATCCTCAAATAGAATCCTTTTGGTCAATGGCCCAAGGTTTGATTCTTACAGTTCCAGTAAAAAATGAAACCCTTTTTCTTCCTTAATGTGTTGTGTAACTTACACTCCACACTCACAGCTCATCTATTATTAAGAATCTTAGCAAAACTGTTGTATTAATGCCTCTGTGCCTCAGTGCTGTCTAAATGTGGAACAGCAGACAGAAGACTCCCCAGTTTTTATAAAATCCAACTGAAATCAAATGTTGGAGCAGTGGGAATTTAAAAAAAAAAACTGTTTGTGTGTGCTGAGCTGACATTCTGAATGAGACTGTGTGAACTGTGTTTGTGTGTTACAGAGTCCTGTGGACATTGTGACAGGAGGGATGTCTCCTATAATAGATTTAGACCGGCTTTTGCAGGACATGGACATAAATCGCCTCCGTGCCGTAGTGTTCAGAGATATAGTGAGTTTTTTCACTCAGTACTCGTATTCAACTACTGATCTGCCACTGATTTAGCTAATGCCTCAATTTTTTTTTGTAGTGCAGTGAAACAGCAGTATGTGAAACTTAGGGAGTATAAGGAGATTTCAGTTTTCTTAATTACAAGTATAAAACAACAACAACAAAATCTATAAAGTAAGATGAAAATTATTGTGACAAGTCACTTATAGAATACATTTTTCTTTTTCAAAGTGACTTGAAAATTAAGGTAACACTTTAGTATAGGGACCGATTATCACTATTAACTAGTTGCTTATTAGCATGCCTATTGTTAACATACTGTATTGGCTGTTTATTAGTACTTATTCTGCATGACCATATTCTACATCCCTAATCCTACCCAATACCTAAACTTATCAACTACCTTACTAACTATTAAGAAGCAGCAAATTAGGAGTTTGAGGCAAAAGTCATAGTTAATGATTTGTTAATAATGAAAATCGGACCTTAAAATAAAGTGTGACCAAAATTAAAAATATGTCCGAAGGATATCCTGCATTGGTTTGGTTTTGATAAAGGGCTACTTGAGCCATACTGATTATAAGAAGTTTATTTCTTTATTTTTTTACCGCCATTACTTTAGTGTTTGGTGTCACGTGATCCTTCAGAAAACATTTCTTATTTTTACCAATGTTGAAGACCTTTGTGTTGAAGAAAACAGAATTTATTTGAAATAATTTTGTATCAGTGTAAAGGTCCTTACTGTTACTTTTGATCATTTTATGCATTCTTGCTGAATTAAAAAGTGTTAATTTCTTTCTTTCAATAAACAAAATAGCAAGTGTATTGACCCCAAACTTTTGAAAAGTAGTGTGGCTAATTTTTAGAATATTCTAACATTTGCAAATTGTTTTGTTGTGTGTTGTGCTTTAGGAGGACAGTAAACAGGCTCAGTTCCTGGCCCTGGCAGTGGTCTACTTCATCTCCGTACTCATGGTATCTAAATATCGAGACATCCTTGAGCCACACAATGACAAAAGACATGCCCAGCGCTCACAGTCTGTCAGGAGCACAGGTAACCACCTGAACCCACACACTGAACCCAGAGGACCTACAGAACAGATACACATGCATTCAGAGTTTTGAGCAGCGGACTGTTGTGTTTTTTTTGCAGAGTCTGATCTTGAGAACGGTTTGTCTCCCCATCGTCGAGACTCTAGTATTGAGGATGGGAAGACCTCAGTCATCCCCAGTGATGCTGAGGCACAGACCGGCCCAGATGCTGTATCCGAAGCCCTGACTACTTTGTCCTCTGAAGTCAGGAGAGGTCAAGATGCCACTGATAAAGACTGCAAAGGAAAAAATGTTAATGTCAAGGATATTTTGAGAAGTCTCGTTAGTGCACCCTCTGATGGAATCATAGTGGACCCTAGCCTTATACCGCCCGGGTTTCTGGGTGCAGTGGGCGATGCTTCTCGTGACCAGTCCGTCCAGTTCCACTCTTTTGACAGGTGAGTGGACAATCAGAATTTATAGTTCACTGGCCAATCCATGCACAGACATCTAAGCGCTTTGCTAGAATTTTTTTTTTTTTTTACAGCTGTTGTTCTCTCTTCACACATTTTATTCTGACTTCATGTAAAAAAAAAACAAAACTCTTAGATTGTGCTATGGCAGCGGTCTATGTGCATTTTATGATGGACACCCCCACAGACACCTGACTTCTGCTGTGGAAGTGTGCCATTCTACACACAAACAAAGAGCCTTACAAAAGCAGAGCCCATCAAAACGGGCCTCAGGAGATGCATACACATCCACTTGTCCATTCCTCCACTAGTGGATTTGTGTCTGTATTTGG
Organism: Tor tambroides; assembly: GCA_021397915.2. Taxonomy (NCBI): domain Eukaryota; kingdom Metazoa; phylum Chordata; class Actinopteri; order Cypriniformes; family Cyprinidae; genus Tor; species Tor tambroides. Next base: position 79,660 of record JAFVLL020003384.1, on the reverse strand, counting down.
TGGTTTGTGTGTGTGTGAGGGCAGATGGTTACTCTAAAGGAAAAAAAACACCAGTTCAGTTGTACCGTTGTTTGTTTCATGTCTAACAATAGAGCTCAACACTAAGGAGGTTCAAGTTTTTTCTTGCCCTGCCAAAATTTTCACTGGCCTCGTAAAAAAAAGAAAAGAAAAATACTGTTTTTGACCCATGTAACCCAGTGTAACCCAGTGCAAAATTTAACTGGTATCTAAATCTCCTTGCATAATAAATTTAAAAGTGAAACATTAAAGCCAAGCAAACAGTCAGTAATAAAATAAGAACAAATTACAAGCAATAATACAAAGAATATAACAAATAGGGCTGTAAAATCAATGAATTGCAATTAATCGCTTCCAAAATAAAAGTTTGGGTTTGCGTAATACTGTATGTGTGTGTACTGTGTATATTTATATGTACATATAAATACTCACAGATACATGTATATAGTCAATAAATATATGTAATATATATTTATATATAATATAAACCATATATAATATTTAGATATAATTTAAATTATAAATATAAATACAGCCCTAATAACAAAAATAAAAAATACAAGTGAAATAAACAGTTCTTCAGGTAGGTCTGACAGTATTGAATAAACTAATCAAATGTAAAATAATACAGCATAGTATTCACTGTATAAATCAATGTACAGATAAATCTTGAATTACATTACAAATTTATACAATCAAAAGTAGTGAGTGATTATCTCTTTGTATTTTTTGTTTGATACATATTAATAGCAACAGCTGAGATATTAGGCTGCTGTCACTTATGCATGGATCCAATATACTGATGCATTTTCTTTCCCTAGTTTACATTCACATGAAAATGGTTGTGCTGTTTAGTATTTTTGTGAAAACTGTAATACAACCATGATTTTTTGATGAATAGAAAGTTCAAAATAACCATTTATTTAGAATAGACATATTCTTTTATAACATATTAGCTTTACTGTCACTTTTGATCAATTTAATTCATTCTTGCTGAATATAAGTATTAATTTCTTGAAAAAAATCTTACTAACCTCTGTCCTTTAAATGGATGTTGTGTACATAAGTGGCGGATGTCAGATTGCATGTGTACCAATTATAAACTATTGTGTCTTTTGGGATGTTTTTTTATTCCTTTACACTCTTTAAACAGAAAGCAATGCAGTGTAACTGTTGCTTCACGGGGATTGTTGGGTGTGTTGGGAAACAAGATCCATTGCTATGTGTTGGGGAACGTCTGCACTGTCTGGTTTTTATTTGCTGCATTGTCTGTGCATAAGTATGACATAACCAGAGAGGGTTTGTTACAAAAAAGAAAAGAAAGAAAGAAAGAGAGAAAAAAAAGAAAAAAATGATGCTTTTGTGTTGGAAATAGAAAGCAGTATGTCATGCCATCTTCTTTCTGTTTACCTTCTGCTCTCTCACATCTCTTCTCCTTTCTATGTCTTCTGGGCATCTGTGAGACATCCCTCTGATCTAGCCTTGTGTTTTATCTGAGGAATGCTCTGTCAGGTATCACCACGCTGCTGATATCAGGACAGGGATTACGCTGGCTCCTGCAAAGGATGAGCTCAAAGCTCCCAGCAGTCACTGCAGCTCTCTTCTGTCGCCACCACTAAGAAATAAAGACATTCTTAGAGAGGACTTGGTCCTTCATCAGGTCTTCAGTCAAACCAAGCTTCTCTTGTGGCCTGTTCATACCAAAACAAATGTGTGGCACAAAAATTTGGTCAGTTTTTCCGCATTCAATTTTTCTGATTAGAGACTAGAGGTCTTCTCGTGTCCTAAAATCTGAACCTGACCTGAATCACTTCTTACTCGAAGTGCATAAATTCATTTTATAAAAGAAAAACCTGGTAAAAATTAAATCAATAGCCTAATAAATCATGGATTCGCTAGTGTTGTCTGCCATGCTATTTACCTCATCTCAGGCGAAGGGCTTCTGGACACAAAAAAGAATAGCCCTGCATGACCATGCAGCGTAATGAAGGGAGTGGCTTTTCCTGATGGATTTCTTATCTTTAGAATGGATTTGTGTGCAAGGCTACAAACGTTTGTTCCTTTTCTACATGCGTTTCTCAAAAATGCATTTAACATGAACACGCAAGTATGTGCTGAAGTGCTGAAATATTAATTCATTCATCACTCAGTGAAGATCACTGGAACCTCATTACATCCTGTAACTTTTAGCATAATGTTATTTACCTGACCAAAAGATGATTAAAGTTTATTTTTCCTAAATATTCATGGTAATTATCTCAATAATTAAATATTTTTTTCATTATATTTAGGTTTTTTCAGGGATGTTCACCAATCAAGCAGTGCTTTTTTATCCTTAAAACCACAGTGATAATGATGACAAAAGGAAGGAGCTGGGATGAGTTTAGAAGTTAAAAGCAAAAAAAAAAAAAAAAAGACACTGATATCACTTTCCCAACCTTTGTTTTATAATACCTAAAAGTAATGTAAATTATGTTTCAGTTAATAGTGGTTTTCACTAAAATCTCAGTTGCTCTTGAGCATCCGGGATAGTTTAAATAATTTGGGTCTCAAGCTGGATTTATACTTTCGCCTGGCGCTCCTCCGCTTCGCGAGCCTCCGCTGACTGCGCACGCACCTTCCCAAACGGACGAGGCTTTTATACTCGATGCGTTCGCCGTTGAGATATTCTTTGAAACGACAGGGGGCGACAAGGAGTAATTTTCCTCTAAACCCATCGGGAATCACCGGTGAGAAGAAGACATTTGCCGGTACAAGGCTTCTCGCGTGATGAATGAGTTGATGAATTAATAATTTCTTTATGAACTGGTTAAAACAATCTTAAGCTTTTGGGTTTATTTCGCATCAAACACAAGACAACTTTAAGCAAATAGTGTATAAATAGTGTCTACATTAATTCTAATTCTATTTTTATACAATAAAAATAAAACGTTCTTGAATTAAAAAGCCTTGGACAAACTATGCAAAAAAAACTCTTCATTGTTTTCCTTCAAAGCGTTAAAAGTTGCACCTGGTGGAGTTTGAACTTAACATCAAACTGCTTCTGTTTCACACAAATGCCGGCACAGACGTGCATGTTCGGCTAGAATTGCCCAGAACTCGTGCATCTTCGGAAGCAGAGCTTCGTGGAAAGTTACAAAAAATGTTGTGCACACCGCCACGCGAAAAGACGTCGCACGCACTCAAAGCAAACTTCTGCCAACATCGCAATGACAACATGACGATGAAGCGAACTTGCGGACGCGTCGAGTATAAATCAGCCTTTATCGGGTCCATTTGGAAAAGCAAATTTAATTTAAATCACCCGAGACCCATGGCCACTAATACTGAACCCGACTTATGTCCAAAGCACGTGTCAAAATTTTGGACCCAAACCTGCTCAGGTCTTTGGTTGGACATCGGGTTTTTGGATCCAAGTGGACCCGTGAAGACCTCTAGTTCAGACCAAGGTGTAAAAAAAAAAAAAAAAAAAACGGTAGACAGGCTGAATGAAAATGCAAAATTTGGATTTATGACAGTTTAATTCAGTCATTAATTTTTGTCTGATTCAACACCAGTTTTTTAATCTTTCATATATTTTTTTAACATAAGTATTTTAAGTTTATATTCATCGGAACGTATGTGTGTTTTATGTGCTACAACTTGCTGCTCCCCATCTTTAATCAACTTCAGAAATTGCCTCCAAATTTTTTTCATATTCTTTTTGATTTTTAAAAGTATTTACATTTAATTTTGATTAATTCTTAATAATTTAATACATTTAATTTTTTTTTTTTTTTAAAGAATTTTTAAAATATGGATGTGGTCTTTAACATAATATGAGGTCATTAAAGATGTGGACATAATAAAAGAATAATCAAAATGCTGCTTAAAATAGTTTTGAATGGAGTATAACATCAACTAGAACATGCCAACTTCCCAAAAGTATTTTATGTCAACTACCAATTTCCCAGAGCGTAGAGTCTTATCTCCTCTCAGGATCCCTTGGCGGAGAGGTGCCGAGTTATCTGGATGACTCCAGCTCTGAGTCTGGTGTTCTCCAAGTCCACTTACACACTCTCCCTATTCAACACATACTCACATGTCCTGTCCTTCAAACATTCTCTCTCACTATCATTCTGAGTCCTGTTTTTGTCTCATTTTTTTTTGACTATTTTAAGCTGTTTTCCAAAGCACTCTACCAACTGAAATACCAACCGAATATTTCAAACCTGCAGTGATGAATACTCCCACTGTTCCATCTGCTGAAGTCTGATCAGTGTTGCTGCATTTTACTCCATTTATACTATATACACAAAGCTTCCCTGTAGTTATACTCTGTGCCAGTATGCATGCATGCTTGCTTAAGAGAGTGTATGTTGGAACACCCAGGGTGGTATGATTGAATCCCAGGGGATTTACGAGTGTTATATATGGAAAAAAAACAGGGTCTCCCAGATAAAGCAGGCCTGGGGTCAAGGGTAAAACAGACATTAAATTTATTTACTATCAACAACACCCTGATTTCACCATACGTCTTTCTTACTCCACTCTTGTTTTGACACGAAGTCTGCAAATATTTGCTGATAGGATCCAGAGACCAGTGAATAGTGTCATAATGACTTGTTGGACAAAAATTTGATGTACACGTGACCAAATAAATATGGCGGCTGGAGAAAGGGTTAGGATGTCACAGAGATAACAAAATTACTGATGTTCTTTACAACAGGTTCTTGGATTTTGTCAACTATGAAAATGAGATAATTAAAAGATGCATCATGACAATGATTAAATGGTCCCACTTTATATTAAGTGACCTTAACTACTATGTACTTACATCAAAAATATGTACAATGTACTTACTGTATTGTGTTTATATTGTATTGCTGCTATTGAGGTAGGATAAGGGTAAGGTTAGGGACAGGTTTGGTGGTGTGGGTAGGTTTAAGGGTGGGTTAAGTTGTAAGGGATGGGTCAGCAGTGGAATTATCAATGTAATTACAGATATTAATTACATATGTAATTACTGTACATGCAGGTATTTTTAAAATATAAGTACAATGTAAAAACATGTATGTATACAATAAGTGCATTGTACCAAATGATTAATTTAAATGTAAGTACACAGTAGTTAAACCCACTTAATATATAGTGGTACCATAAATATTTATTTATGAATGTATGTATGAATTAATTAATTAATGAATGAGTGAAATTTAGAGGCCTTGTCTGTTTTTATCCATGACATGAAACTGATATTTATGGGGTCATCTTTGCATCTTTGTACCCTAACCTCCAAAGATGATGCCAAGGAGTAATTTTTTTAATCTATTTAAATTGAAAAAATAAAACAGCGCAGTAAAAAACTTACCATCATTAGGACTAATTTAAAACAGCATTTCTATGTGAAGAAACTGATTGTTTAGGCCTCGTTAAACATCAGTTGAAAATGTCGATCCATGTCCAGTAAGATCAGTTTCTCACACACATTTCCTCGCACCCGATCTCACATTTGTGCAGATTACGGGAAACATGCTGTTTACATGTCGTCTCCGGGAGTGTTGGTTAAAACTGCTAAATAATTCAGTGTCTGGAATCCAAACTCCACGGATGCTGGTCAGCGCTGGCCTCTCGTCTGGTGGTATACACCTGGCAGCTCTGATTAATTGACTGCGGTAGTGAGTTGGGGCTAAGTGTGGCTAATGGTGTGCTGAATAATTTAAAACCTGCGCCTTTGAGCAGATGGATGCTGCAGCCGCCGCTCACCCCCCCTCTGTCAGCAGCCGTCCACCCCCACCGTCCCACCGCCGGTCAGCGCTAAACATGCACTTGAGGGAGAACAGAAATGCACTCTAATAGAGTTTTTGGAACGGTGGACTGTTGAACAGCAAATGCTGATGTCATGAGTGTGATACTGCAAACCTTCCAGTTTATAAATTCCTTTCGTTTTCTTGGACTGGATATTTTCAAGTTAAGGAGACATCAGATGTTTAGAAATGGTGTGAGAACACTCTCGTTCTCGTGCCTTAGCTCCTAGGCAACTTCCAGCGGGATGTTTGAAACAGTCTGTCCTAGACGGCTCTTATCTGACGCTGGCGTGCCTCCTCAGTCTGTAGCGTCTCTGTGGATGTGTTCTGGAGAGGAGCTGGTGACTGCGTAGCATTACCCCCTCTGTCAGCACTGATAAACTCAACACTAGCCACTGTGAAAGGCCAGAGCTCTGTCATGGCTTTCAACTGATATGAACCATTTCCATTTTTACCTCTAGACAATGTAGAATGCAGCAGAGACCTGTGATATCATTATGAAAGCTTTTACTGATGTGTTTTTTATCTTGTAAACATTTTTACCATTTGTGATTTTGAAAGAGTTACCTTGGTTACTTGCATTGTGTTTAATAAGTTTCCTCCCTGGTTTACTTCAACATGCAATCCATTCTTTAATGTTACTCTTGAGGGCATAAATAAGATTTCTGGCTGTGCAAATACATTTTTTTTTTTTTTTTTTGCATGCATTAGTTTGCTATTACATTCTTGTTGCATTCAAGTATGTTGTTTGATGTGTGTGTTTATTCTGGTTTATATGGTTTATGAGGACACAGATGTGTATAATGACATGGGTACTACAATGTAAACACGGTTTATGAGGACACTTCCTATGTCCCCATAAACCAAATGGCTTAGAAAACATTCTAAACAGTGTTTTTTTTTCAAATTCAAAAATTGCCAGTAGTTTTGTGTGAGGGGTAGGTTTAGGGGTAGGGTTAGGGTAAAGGGATAGAAAATACAGTTTGTACAGTAGAAAAACCATTACGCCTATGAAGAGATCCCATAAACCACATGCAAGACAATATAATATGCAAGAGCACAACAACCAAATATGTCTAAGCAAATCAGCAGTTGGTAAATGGCAGGATGAGGAGCATGATGTAGTTCCTGAGCCATTTGTAGTGTCTTGCTCACACCATTCAGGATGAAAAAAATGTTTTCCAAGAACTAATTCCATAGCTTGTCTTTGCTCTTTTGAAAAGCATGGTAACGCAACTATAATAAATAAACTTTAAACTTTTGTTTGACTTGGTTATTATTATATTGCATATACTGTACTCTCCATAGTTGAAAACATCACAGTTCAAAATAAACACTAAAATAATTTATGTTCCAGATTTTTATTTTTTTTTCAGTTTGTCTGGAAAGCAAAATCATTCCCAGCACCAAAATATTTTATTGGAAACTCCATACAAGTCTATTTTAGTGTTCTTAGTCTTCTAATGTCAGACCAACAATAAGAACAGAGCAAAATTTAGGTCATTATTCACTGAAAATTTTCCCCTCCATTGCAGCTCTCAAATACCATTCACCACATTTATTTGCAACTCAAGCAAGAGCCAATAAAGTTTTGATTTCAGTGGTGTCAATGGTGTCAAACCTTTTTTTATGTGTGTGTGTTTTTTCTTTAAATCTGAATTTGAACGATTGCTTTTGGAGTCTTTCGATGGAGGTTTTTTGTTTGTTTGTTTGCCTACATTTAATAATTCTTTTTTTACTTTTTAGTGTTTCATAACTATGATAATTATAAACTGTCCTTGTTAAGAAGATGCATGAAGAACCATCAAAATATTTCTCTCTCTTTTTTTTTTAAAGGTATATTTATGGGCTTTTTTGCTTTTATGTGATAGGACAGTTGAGAGCAGATAGGAAAGCATTGGTTGAAGAGAGGGGGGTGGGATCGGCAAAGGACCTTGAGACGGGAATCGAACTCGGGTCGCCACGAGCGCAGTTGCGCTATATGTCGGCACACTAACCCCTTGGCTATCGGTGCCGACAAAAAAAAAAATCTCATTTTAAGTCCCACAGAAAAGCAAAAAGATGGCAAACAACATAAGTGAATGTGACTGAGTATTTATATTTATATTTATGTCTACTAAACAAATTTAAGCATAAATTGCCAGATTGTACAGTTTTTGAGATCATGAGAAACATACATTCAGTCAAGTGCTTCCAGACATATGCCTAAAGGGATAGTTCACCTTTAGTTGGTCCCCACTGAATTGCATATTGTTTTTTTTGTCCATACTATTGAAGCCAATAGGGACCAGCAGCTGAAGGTGAACGATCCCTTGTAAATACTGTAAACAGAGCACAACCCTCCGAATGAATTAAAAATTTGAAGACATTTTCAGTCCTTCAGTTTTACCTAACCGCAAAACAGCTTGTTCATCAGATAATTACAAGACATGACACTGTACAATGACACATAGTAGCTTCTAGACCATAATACATGGCCAAATTTAATTAATCACAAAGTTTAGAGCTCTGAGTGACAGGAGCTGGGAGGCCATTGATTGGTTGGAAGATAGATGCTGCCATTATGGAATATTCTGTGTCAGGGAAACAGGGCTCTAATTACACTAACACGGTAAATGGGCTTCTTGTGTTGTGTGAGCTGGGCGGCTTTTTATGCTAAATCACATTATGTGCAGCATATTTAGCCAACATCATCAGTCTGATCGTTACAGGGCCGACGATGGAACAAGAGCTAATGGTTTTTTGACGGAGTGCTTGATTCTCTAGGTCTGTGTATTTAATCAGAACATCAGAGTCTGCTTTCTGCATTGCTGTTTGTAAGAAGTAAGGCTTAGAGGAATAGCTTAAAATCTAATGCAAGCATAAAATTCTTTAAAAGTATGCCATTCAACCCACAAAAAAGGAAAATGAATAATATTTTCTAATAATGTACAACAACAATTTCAATTCTGACCATCCTCAAAATCCTCCCGTTATATTGATTAACTATTGTCTTGGTCATTCATTCTTTTACAGGAGTGTTGTTGTGGCACCCAAGAGAATAGGTGGGGGTCCCTCACCAGGAATGAGTACAGTCTCCATAGCTGCATCCGTCCCATCAGCCACTGTTGCATCCTCAGGTGGAACTCCAGTCAACAGTGTGTCAGTGGTGTCCGCAGGAGAAACTGTTGAGAGCACAGAGTCTGCCCCAGGTGAGTGCCTTCATGAAAGAGCATATCAATAACTACACCTTACCAAAGTACAGAGCTTCTTATTTCCGTTCTAGTGACATGAATCAGAAATACATCCTGTGTTCTGTCCTTTACATCACTGTATATTACATACATATATATATATATACAGTACAGGTCAGAAGTTTGGAAACATTACTATTTGTAATGTTTTTGAAAGAAGTTTTTGAAAAGAAGACTTTTCTGTTCATCGTTTCGCATTTATTTGATCAAAAATACAGAAGAAAAAACAGTAATCTTCCAAAAATGTTATTACAATATAACATAATGGTTTCTGTTTTAATATACTTTAAAATATAATTTATTTCTGTGATTCAAAGCTGAATTTCCATCAGCCATTACTCCAGTCTAAAGTGTCACATGATCCTTCAGAAATCATTCTAATATGCTGATTTATTATCAGTGCTGGAAACTGTTGAGCTGCTTAACATTTTTTTGGAACCTGTGATATTTTTTTCAGACTTCTTGATGAATAAAAAAGTTAAAAAGAAGGGCATTTATTTAAAACAGAAATCTTTTCTACCAATATACACTACCGCTCAAAAGGTTGGGGTCAGTAAATTTTTATTCTTTCTTTTATTGAAAGATATTAAAACTTTTATTCAGCAAAGTTGTGTTAAATTGATAAGAATTGATATCAAAGATTTATATTGTTAGAAAAGTTTTATATTTTGAATAAATGATGTTCTTTTTAATCTTTTATTCATCAAAGAATCCTGAAAAAAGTATCGCAGTTTCCAAAAAAATATTTGGCAGCACAACTGTTTCCAACATTGATAATTCTAATAATAAATCAGCATATTAGAATGATTTCTGAAGGATCATGTGACACTTTAGACTGGAGTAATGGCTGATGGAAATTCAGCTTTGAATCACAGAAATAAATTATATTTTAAAGTATATTAAAACAGAAACCATTATGTTATATTGTAATAACATTTTGCAAGATTACTGTTTTTCTTCTGTATTTTTGATCAAATAACTGCAGGCTTGATGAGCAGAAGAGACTTCTTTCAAAAACATTACAAATAGTAATGTTTCCAAACTTTTGACCTGTACTGTGTGTATATATATATATATATATATATATATATATATATATATATTAGGGGTGTGCAGCGGAGCCATTATTTGTATCTGTATCTGTATCTGTGACAATCTCAAAATTATTTGTATCTGTATCTGTATTCGGATAGATCCGGAAGTGGGTGTGGCTTAAACCGGAAGTTCATCAAATTACATGAAAATACCATTTTAAATTCAAATCTGTTGGATTCGTAGTTTTCATTTAACAAATATGTCTTGTATAACTAAAGAAAGTATTATTTTTTATTAAAATTATAACTGTAAATATCTTCTATTTAAAACTTTATCAAAAAAGAAAAATAACTTTATTCTTCTTATTTTCCAGTGAAACTTTGTGTACAAATTTGACAAGAGACAAGCATCCACAATCTTAAATAAGAGCACTAGTAGAAAAAAAAAAGAAATAGAAATGGAAAGAAAGTGTTCAGTAGCCTATCATAGCAGAATGACAATAAAGCTCGCTGTTAAGTAACTTAGACACTCATGTGTTTGCGGGAGTCTGTGATCATTTATGAGTTTTTTATAAACAGAGCGCAACAAATCACTTGGACCCTCCAAAAGCCTTGATCAAACATTGCTTTTCTTCGTCTTGTATAACTAAATGTAATGCCATACACGAAAAGGGCTAATGTAATGCGTTTTTTACAGTTGGATTTCAAAAAGGTTTGAAGTTAGGACCGTTTTTAGGATATTTTTGTCGAGTTGATATAACTCCAGACAAAGCTCTGATTTCTGAGAGACGCGCATAGACCCCAACACGGCTATTGATCTGAGCTCATTTCATTCATATAGGCTAGTTTACACTCATTCACTTTACACATCCAGGCCCATAGCCAGCTATGAGGTCCAGACCTCCGTAAATGTTTCATGTTCAAAAGAAAACATATGAAAAATGATTTAAAATCATGTCGCTTAATGAATTCATGTGGCTGACTCGCAGCAGCTGCGAAACGCAGGAGTGAAGGAGCTTGGCGCAAGTGCAGCCTCCGCTCCACCATGTTGCCAGATCTAGTTAATATAAGCGTCGCTGGACTTGTTTTAATACTTAATGTAACAGCGTTAATAAAGTAATTAGGGCATTAATAAAGTGGGAAGATGAAGGTTGAGGTTAGAGATTTTGGATCCTATTTGCAAAATACAAGATTTAAACTTATTTTGGCACATTTTTCAGGATATTGGTTGTGTTTGTTTTTTGTAGCAATACCTGGCAACCCTTCTTCACCAGCACTGACAGGCAGCAATCAAAAAAGGAGCACGCGGATAGTTTATTGCTGAGGAGACCACATTCATTAGACAAACACAATGATCACCATGTTATTATCTGTACGAAACTGTGTCAAATGCTATCAAAGCAGTACTAGCCATTATTATTGCGCAAATCTTAACAACTGCAGACCTCACTAATGTAGTGCTGTTCCAGCAAACATGTGATTGTGTCTGCCGAATATTATTTCTGTTATTCGGATAAATTCGTTATTCGTTTTGAAGTCATTATCCGTGCCTTTCCGAATAAGGTATTCTTCGGGCACATCCCTAATATATATATGTATATATATATATATATATATATATATATATATATATATATATATATATATATATATATATAATTTCCCCTCATTTTCTAGATGATATCTGGAAATTGTCTTGAGAAATACAAATGCTCTATAAATAAAATATAAATATTCACTACTGTTCAAAATTCTCACCAAGGCTGCATGTGTTTTATCAAAAATGCAGTCAAAAACAATCAAAAACAATGATATTGTGAAATAGTACTACAACTGAAAATATCTTTTTAAAATATATTTTAAAATGTAATTTATTCCTGTGATTACAACGCTGAATTTTCAGCAGCTATTACTCTAGTTATCAGTGTCACATGCTCAAGAAATATTTCTTATTGTTATCAGTGTTGAACACATTTGTACTGCTTAATATTTTTGTGGGAAGTGTGATACATTTTTTATGAATACAAAGAAAGAATAGCATTTATTTGAAATAAAAATCTTTTGCAACATTATGAATGTCTTTATTGTTACATTTGATCAATTTAATGCATTCTTGCTGAGTAAAAGTATGAATTACTTTACAAAACATAACAAAAAAGACAATTGAATGTTAAAAATAAATCTAATGACTCATTGATTAATGGCACTGGTAACACTTTAGTATATGGACCAATTCTCACTATTAACAAGTTGCTTATTAGCATACCTATTATTAATATATTGGCTGTTTATTAGTACTTATAAAGCACATATTCTGCATGACAATTATTCTACATCCTTAATCCTTCCCAATACCTAAACTTAACAACTACCTTGATAACTATTAATAAGAAGCAAATTAGGAGTTTTTTTTATGGCAAAAGTCATAGTTGATTGTTGTTAATAGCAAGAATTGAACCTTAAAATAAAGTGTGACCATGGCATTGATATCAATCCAACCTTACTATGTGTGTGTACAGGTTTGGCTGTACTTTTGAGGGCCAAGTTTTTGAAAATGCCTTCACAGATATAGTGAAACATGACTTAATGACTTCTGAAGTGGTCTTCACAATTTGAAACCTTCATACATCAGCCAATTCATGTTTTTCAGTAGATCTAATCATATCAACAACTTTTTGTGATGATTAGAGGTCGTATTTGAATTGTAGCCAACATCATCATCATCTGTCTAAAAATCATTGAGTCTATGAGATGTTCTTTTATTTTGAAACCAACATGTGCGTGCACACATGATCTTTTGTGTGTGAAGGGATTGTTTTTAGTTCCCTTTAGATTTTCTTGTCTTTGAAGTAGTGTACTCATGGGTCTATATCTCATTCTTGTAGTTTTAAACTTGTCTGTATTTTTATGGCTCTCTTGTGTATGTGTGTGTGTGCTCACAAGGAGAAGGGCAGGTCCCAGCTGAATAGAGATAAGCTAATTTTCTCCGAGCTGTTTGAAGTGGCTACTTCATCAGCGAGCGGGAGACTCTCCACAGACGCACATGTTGGTGCTTAAAGAGCCGCTGTCCCCACAGCCAGGAACATTCCATACTGCTGCAAGAGTTATCCCTGCCCTGAGACCCCACGTGTGCGTGTGCAGAGATATTAGTGTATGCAGATTTATTGTGGTGTGAGATCCTGTGAGAGAGAGCATGATCGTGCCAAGACCTTCTCTAGCCCAAAATGTGACACTTACAGGGGCAAGATGAAATTTATTGGCATATAATTATTTGTACTCTAATCACAGCCATACACAGGGCTAATGAATTTATGGGCTGTTTTATCAGGGGGAGTGTAAGAGCTGCTCTAATGCTTATTTTACATGAATTCTAACAAGAGCAGAGCTATCATTCAGCTAAAGCTCCTCTCACATGGTGTCAGGGCTTCAACATAGATCTTCACTCTTCTCTCTTATATAAAAAGTGTTGTAGGTAGCAGCAAGAAAGAGTTATTTTACTAGGTTGTTAGAAGTGCTGGGCAACATGAATATTGTCAAAGGAATATTGTGATTTATTTTAATTAATATTATTTGGGCGTTACGTGACATTAGGCAAATTTAATGATCCTTTTCTGTCTAGCGAAAAAGACAATGATTACATACTGTAGATTGTAGATTGAGTATTAACAGAGTCTCTGCTTAAACTTCAGTAGCATAAAAGTATTTGGTGAGTTTATTTCTGTGTTCATCACTTCAGACTATTAGGGGATCAATTCATGATTCAGTGATTCATTTGCGTTTTTACGTGCATTTATAGTGCATGGATTAACGTTTAAATTCTTTTTGTAAAAATGCACTACTGTTCCAATGTTAATGTTCTTGAAAGTAGTCAATACTCAGCAAAGCTGCATATATTTGATCAGAAAATAAAGTTAAAAAATATTATACAGTAAAACAGTAACATTATGTATATTATCAATATTCTTACTATTATCATTATTACTATATTGAATACAGTTGCGCTGCTTAATATTTTTGTGGAAACCTTGATACTTTTTTTTTCAGAGTTCTTTGATGAATAGAAAGTTAAAAAGAAAAGCATTCATATGAAATCTAAATCTTCCATAACATTATAAATGTTACTTTTGATCAGTTTAATGTGTCCTTGCTGAATAAAAGTATTAAAAAAAACTTACTGACCTCAAACTCTTGAACAGCAGTGAATATGAATTTTTTATATTGTGAAGTGGTGCTTATAAATTACAATGATTAAATATAATTCTCATGTGTGTTTGAGAAAACAATACATTATTTTGAACTAGATTTGTACTGTTTCCTTGCATTAAATATTGTAAATCTGATGCAGTAGTATAAAAAATATATTTTTTACGAATGATATCAATACAGATTTACAGCCCAAAAAACCTATATAATGCCATACAGATATTTACATTTTATTAATTCACATAATTCTTTTGTTTCTGCTTTTAGACAAGTGTAATCATTATAGTAACATTTAAAGTTGTACCACGCAGCTCTAATCTGTAGACTTAGTGAAGGTTCATTCATATAGAATATGTGCTTGTTTTAGCTTAATGCATCCCTGCTTTGTTTGGCTTGTGTGTATTTGGGTAATGAGTTGTTTACTGGTTGTATTCTCTGCAGGAGGAACCTCCACCAGCTCCAACCTGCCATCTGTCCCTGCTTTATCCCCAATGACCCAGAGCTCCGCCCCCAACATGAGGTCTCCACTTTAAACTGAAATCTCATGCTGTATTTTAAACAACCTATAGATTTATATATATTTTTCAGAAATGCATTTTTTTAAAATGCATGATTTGATTTAATGATTTGTTCTTTTTAAAGTTATGTCACAGTCTATTAAATATTTAAAAGTGTGTTTGTGTGTGTGTTTTCAGTATATCAGAGAGGCTGGAACATGCTCTGGAGAAGGCAGCTCCTTTACTCCGAGAGATTTTTGTGGATTTCGCACCATTCCTCTCTCGCACACTGCTGGGCAGTCATGGTCAGGAGCTACTCATCGAAGGCACCAGTGAGCTGCTGTTCTACTCTTATTCCATGCAAATCTATCTTAAAGTTATATTAATAGTTGCAGTCACACTAGAGGCCTGCACTTTGCACTCTGCACTTTTGAAATGAGGTTCACATCTCATCACTCTCACCCTCTCTTACCTCTAACCAAATTTAAGCAGTAAATGTGGCTGGAAGTATCTTTTAACTCAATGATTATAATAGCAGTGTTCTTTTATAGAGCAGAGGGTCAGAGGTCAGCACACTCGTACGAGTGTTTGGCCTGTCCACTGCCACCCAGAGAAATGAAACACTGATTGATAGCTGCAGGGCGACTTTAGAGAGCCACTTAAAACAAAAATGTTTCCTTCCTTCCTCTTCCTCTAGCTTCCTGTTTTTTCTCACCTTGAGCTTTCATGTTAAATCTCTCGCGTATATTCTGCATATGTAGTTCCCTAGTAGCTTCTTTAAAGCTGTATTTCAGATCAATAGAACATATGCTCACCATATTTAGTCTCATGTAATGCAAGGCCCAAACATGTATTAGTTTACAGTAGCATCGTGTAGGTTCATTAAGGTCATCAATACTCTTTGACCCCTCAAGATGGTGCAGAATTAGACCACTCACAAAAGTGTGTCAGCAAAACAGACACTGAAAAATTAAATGTTTTTAATGCCGATAAATTTATTTCCGTCAATACTATTTAATTTGACATTAGAAATCTCACAGTACTGAATTAAAAAGGTTTAGTATAGATTTCAACACAAAGTAACAACAGTCTGTAGCCTAGTGTTTATCACTAAATAATGGAGGATAACATTTGTATTTGCCAAATTTACAATATATATATGAAATCAAGATGGGTCTTTACAAAAGTAAAATCATTTGCAGTATTTTTACAGTAGCATGCAATTATTACAAGGCCTTTTTTGATTCTGTTTGGTCAGTTGCATCATTTAGCGATCAGCTATGTAAGGTTTGTTTTGTTACATTCAAAATCTTAATCATCTGTAATGGTTAAATGTTTTCATCTGCTAAATCTGAAATGAAATCTCCTTTTTCTCTGTAGGTCTTGTGTGTATGAAGTCCAGCAGTTCTGTGGTTGAACTGGTCATGCTGCTGTGTTCTCAGGTATGTCATTTCTCCATCTCTCCTCAAGTTATTCTTTTTTCCCCTTTACCTCTTTACTGTTAATAAATCCATTGTTGTAGGTGTTATCTTCACACTGCCAGCCCGATTCCTGTCTTACTAAGCTAGGAGTATAGACAGAAGTCCAGAAAAATAGCCAGGGAGCCTTTCTTAATGCTGTCGATATGAGTTCAAAGGTCAGGGGTCTTGACCCAATGTAACGGCCTTGGTCATATAGCCAGTCACAGAGGATAATGCAACATTGATAGCGTTTCGTGATCGATCGGCCTCTCCATCAGCTTTTGCAGAGAGTATTTAAGGCAGGTAGGATGAAGGATTGATAGCAGAGCTCTGTGTTCTTGAGCTTGTGTGTCTATGTGTACTTCGCTATAGTTTGGGAAAGAAATTGTCCCCAAAAGTGATCTAAATCTCACCAGTCCTCCAGTGATCCGTAAATAATGTGAATACTATTTGTATTTATATATATATATATATATATATATATATATATATATATATATATATATATAATAAAAATTATAATAAATTAACCACTATATATATGTATATTAGGGCTGGTAAGCAATTTAATTTTTTTTTAAATCTAATTAATTACATGATGTGGCGATTAATTAATCTAATCGCAAATCAAATTTGGCTGAGAAATTACTCCCAAAAGATAATTTAAAGTCATTGTTGTGTAAAGCATCAAACAGACATTACAAAGAGTAGCTTCAGCAAGAAATATTTTGTTTAATAAAATTTATTATTTATTTTTACATATACTCTTTTGGACTATGAGGGTGAGTAAATGATGACACAGTTGTCATTTTTTAGGTGGGTGAACTATACCTTTAATCATTTATTTTATTAATTTTATTATTATTACTATGGAAATATGAAATTATTTATTTAATGAAATTATACTCTAAATAATAAACTAAAACTGCCAGTAGGTGGTGGTAAATGTTTTAATTTAATGATTAAGTCATCGAGTCAATTATTCATTCATTTGATACCTTCAAATGGCTGATTCATTCAGGAGTGAAGTAAATGGTTCTCTTTATGAATGTTCCATTAAATCATTAGGATTGTTCGACTTGAAGCAGATCATCACCATCAGATCGATCGGTGTGTGACATCAAAGTACCGCGATGTACTTTGATGTCATACACCGATCGGTCTGTACAGCGCCGCTTCAAATCCAACACGCCTCTGGCCAATGGTTCAACGCGCCAAATGATTCAACCAGTTCATTCAAAAAGTGAATTAAGAAATGAAATTCCGCTGTGTGTTGCTCGGAGACAAACAGTTCTGCTTTGTCTTTGTATTTTTGTTGGAAAAATTGAGCAAAACAGACAACATTGTGTCTAAAATAACACAATATTAACTTCTTACTTACTGAACTGTTGTAGGCCTATAAGATCAGTATCACATTTGCACTCGTGTGATATTGCACTTAGCCTATTGTTTGTGTGATATTGCTTAACTATATGATGTAAATATGAGACAAAAACTCAAACAGGGGCATTTTTGCCCCAAATGTTGAATTTTAGGGACACTCTAACTTCGTTCTCTAGGCTTCATCACGCAGTGAGTTGTTGCCCTGCCTCATATTTGTCAACAATCAACTGTATGAAATGTCAGATGACCCACATAGGTCTGGGGCAGGACAGGTGCGTTAAATGCGTTAATAATTTTAACGTGTTATTTTTCACCGTAGTTAATTAATCTAATTAACGCGTTAAATTACCAGCTCTAATATATATATATATATATATATATATATAAATATAAATCATGTTTATTTTAATTCAGTTATTGGGATTATGATATTAAACTTTAAACCTGGTTAATATTTAGAATCAAGGGATCTAGAGAGGGGATTTTAAATGAGTTAGGATGTTGGAGGTTTGTGAAAAGGTTACCCTGTAGTCATTATAATAAACTTTATTATAATGAACTTAAACTTAAAACCATTTACATGGCAAAGGTGGTGTGTCAGTGTTTGAGTTATGCACGCATATGCCAATGTTTATTAAGAGAAAATCAGTGGTATGATGGTAGAGTTGTGTGTGTGGTGAGAGAGTGAGCATGTGTGCATATATGCACCCTTTTGAGTGTGTGTGATGGGGGCTAATGGAGGTAGCCATAGATTGCCCTTAGAGGAGGAGAGTCACTGAAGTGTGTGATATTCTGTCACTTCCCACACACACTCACATTAAGTTGGGGCTACTACAGTTTTAAGTGATAATCATTTTGCTTGAGCAAATATTTATTCAGTTATTCAGTATTAGCAACCCATTGACAAAGGTGAGAACGAATCGTGGATTACATGCAAATGAGTAATACACATAACCAAGCGCTCGTTGTCTCTTTCTTTAGCACTTTTATTTTCAGAAATAAAGCTCTTCTCGTGCTCCTATAACCCTCTCTGAAGGTAATCCAGAGAGATCAGGCATCAGACGGGGCGTCAGGGGCCGCATATATTTGCAGAAGTGAGGCGTGAGGTGGGGGTCCCTCTGTGAACCCAAGCATCTAGAAAAGAGGGAATAAATGACATGCTCTAATGCACCTATTTGTCATATCTGTCACGCTGTTGTGTAATGCTAATCTAATCAAAGGGGAGAATTTGGGTTCTGCCTGCCTCCACTGAAAAAAAGCCTCCGGCCCAAACCCCGTTCCAGTGGCGGCACATTGCAGGCCCTGCGCTGCAACGAAAAGGCTGCGTTGCTGCTGATTACTTCAATAAATCATCTCGACTAAATTCTCTCAAAGCTGAAGCAAATGTAGTTTTATTGTGGGGGGAGAAACCGTGGAAATGAGGTCTTGAGCCCTGTTTACCCCCAGTTAAATTACACAGTCGATTGTAGGGGGATAATTTTGTTTTATGAATATAGATTTTTTTCTCTTATTTGGAAAACAGAGACAAGTATAGAAGAAATTTAGGGTCTCCCATTGATCCTGTGGTTAATCAGGACATCCCGCACAGGAAGTGCTGTTGTCATAGACAGGAAGTTAAGCAGTGCATTTGCTGACAGAATAGGCGAAGAGAAAGGGAGGATATTGATGGATTCAGTTTCTTTTGCTTACATTTCCTTCTCGTCCCAAAATAGAATCCAGGCGGATACGGTACCGTCTGCACAAATTTTCTAATTAATATCTATGGTACAAGATGGAGTAGGTTTGGGGCTAGAGGTCAAAGGTTAGGGTCACAGACTAGTTTTTAATCACTCAGGATCAGGAGGGTTGCTCTGCTGTTAGACAGCGATTCTTAACTGCAATTTTATTGCATCTGTCTGAAATGAATCCTTTTATTCCCAACACAGGATCAATTTTCATCATCTTCTATAAGCCTATTGTGGTTTATTGCTTTTCACTTATATGCGCTTTATTGATAGTTGTATAGAGCTATGTTAGACATATACGACTTTTAATTTAGTTCTGTATTGTATCTGTACCCTAGTAAAAATAATATGTTTAAAATAAATTTATTCTCATACCAAGTATAATTCAAATCTATTAACATACATACTGACATATCGCTTGAGACTTAATGATATAAAAATTACAATTCAGCTTTATTTGGAGTGCTACTTGTGCACAATGCACATTTCTTAATATTAAGCATAAAATGTGTTTTAATGTCACTATTAATGAGGATCGTATGATCTATGAATAATATCGGTCTTTAAATGGAAGATTTTTAAAATGGAACCTGAAGTATACTTGCAATAGTTCTACTTTAGCACAATCAGATATACTTCAGTTCATCTGTAGTTGGACTTTAGCCCTACTTCCACACAATTAAAGTGCGTTAAGCACAAAATTAGTTGTTCCAATTTAGCAGACTTAAAGTATACCAGTTTAGTATACCAAAAGTACAATTGCAGGGTATTTTTATTAAGCACTTAAATATGTAAATCTATTTGTAGCATACTTAGCATGAAATAAATGTATTTCAAATACGTTTTAGTATATTTATTTTTCACTAGGGTATTCTGTCTTTTTTATATTCTATCTTCTAACTTTGTTCTTTCATAAATACGAATGTGAAAGTATATAGTATAATATATTATACTCTAATATATTTTTGCATAATGATTACTGTTATTATTGTTAATGAGTGCAATTAATTTGCTTGACAACAATTTTCTGTCTATGCTTTTGCTTTTTAAAAAGCAGGTGAAAAAAATCTCTAAATCTTTAAATAAAACTCTTTAGTGTTATTTAAATTAATGTTCATGGTTCAAAACAAGTTCAGTCAGTGGCATTTGTGTTAAAAATAAAATACTATGATAGAATCACTTTCCCAGACCATTGTCATAATCAGTTTATTTGCATGTATATTTTCATATGAATAGAACTGTAGTTCCACAACAAAAATGATGGTTTAGACAACTTTTTCATTTTTATGACAGAATTAATGTGCAAAGAATTATGGCCTTCACATCATCAGTCTTTAAACCATTTAAACCCTCTTTAAAGAAATTGACAAAGTTTGTCATGTATAATTTATTATAAATAAAAGTTAATAATTTTTTTGTGTGCTACAATTATGCCACAAATGATATAGATTAAGCTCAACTAGCATTGAACCCAGACCATTCCTTCAGTGCTTTCAACCAAAACAGAAAGAGTATGGCTGAAGGCAAAAGAATAATGAATGTGGGTGAGAGGAGAGAGAAAGGATAGGCGTAAAACAACAGCTATCAAAGCATCCACTCCGTTTAGGAAATTGCCAGTGATAGGGCTTCAGATTAGGCCCTGCATATTACATGAAGATCATCTTTGAGTGTCCTCTTCTTGCCATTCAAGGCATCCACGTAAAAGCCTTGTGTTTCACTCAACCTAATTCTCTTTGACAACCAATACACACACACACTGCTGCACTGAACAAGATATAGCACCTGCTGTTGTGCTGGAGAATATCACTTAAAAAGGTTTCAGCTTTTTAATAAATAATGCCGCCCGCATTGAGACACTCTGACGAGGAGTGGAAGCTGCTGCTCAGTTCATATAGTTGTTGTGGATTTGATTGTAGATAAGCATGAAAATACATGCAGAAAGAGTCTTTTTTAAATGCTGCTTTATATAAACATCGGAAAAGCAATTGCAGACTGCTCTCAGATCAGAGTTGGTTTGGAAATCATCTCATTCGTCTGCTTGACAGTGGCCTCCTGATAGCTGTGTGTCTGTCAGATATATATATGGGAGTCGGGCAGCCGTGTTTCCCTATATCACCCATTACCGCTCAGACCTTGTGTCAGGTCATCTTTTCTTTAAGACATTTATCTTCTGAATGCCTCACACGATGGAAAGGCTGAGGTATAAGAGGAAGAAACGGTATCTTCAGGCGCGTTTGCGAAAGGCTTTTGCGTTGGTATTCTCTGTTTTCTCATTTTAACAATTATGTTTTTTTTCCTTTCATGTATTTAGATCATAAGCTGCCTATCTTTTGTTTTTGTCATTACTTTGATCACCATCGTTTCACATCTGCTGTCTTGATATTGTTGATGATCCTGACCAGGGAGTCTTTAATGTAGAGTTAACCTGTTAAACAGATGGGCACCTTCGTCAGTCAATACATACTGGAGACACTGACTTCCCCCTGAGCACTTGGCATTTCTTAACCTCTGACCTTTAGGAAGAGGATGGTGAGTGGCCAGTGGCTCAAGAGTTTAACCCCCTACAGTCACTGTGACTTTGGGATCAATACTTGCAGGGAGAGCAAAAGAAAGAGAAATCGATTGGTCGACTGTCCAGTGAAAACCTAAGCAGTGTCTGTTCACTCGATCTCTTCATCATTTCTCAACTGCGCACTCTCTGTGTCAAAAAAGACACCAGTTCATGAGTTCAGTAAAACTTATATATGTATGTTGCATTGATTTTGTGTTCCTCTGGCTTTACGAGTGTCATTAAACTGATATGCTTCTGTATCCTGTAATGGCCGAGGTTTGACTTGGGGTGAATTATTGGCAACTGTAAGGATTCTCTTCTTTACAGATCTGATTATCTGTTTTGAAAATACCCATTTTAAATGTGAATAAATTGTAAGATGACCATTTTCAGGAGTCATTATGGTAATTCTTCACTGTAAAACCTAACAAATGTCCTCACTAACACTTTTTGGTTGATTTTAATTGTAAAAATCTAGTAATCTGTACTATTTGTGTACTATGCTTTTGTTACTCAGAAAACCCTAGTTAAGATAAATTTATTTATATGAGTACCGTTTTGTCAAGCTAGTTTCTAGTTCCCAGCATGCTTTGCTTCAAACTCTAGGAGTAAATGCTGAAATTAAGTATTATTTAATATGGGGGGAGATCTGATTGTTTAATGTTCTGTTATGTTTGGTTTTAAAGGTTTTCTGTTGTGTCTGCATTTTTAGGGAGGTTACCACTGTGCTAAGGACTATATACTGGACTATATACTGCTTTAACTGGACTTATTGATGCAGTGGTAGTCTCATTGTTAGTTATGTTAACACATGCATGTGTGCTATAACTAGTTGGATAATTTAATTGCTTAAATGGAGTTACACTTACTTGATCTTTTTGAAGGCAATCAGTTTGCATTATTTTAACAAGTAAATCAGATCGTTGTTCAAGTAAATGCAACTGAGAAATTCCAAGTTGCAGTAAATGTTACTTTAGTTAGCTCAACTTAAATGTGTTGTTTGGAATACACACCCAGTATATTTAACTAACAATGATTTAGTTGTTGAAAATAAAGTGTTTTTTACTTTGCTTAGTTTTATTAAGGCAATCGATTGGCTTGCATTTTTTAAAGTAAGGTTAACTAATTAGATTTTAGAATTAGATTACACAGTGTTCTGACCTGCTATACAGTTAAAAATGACAACAACAACAACGAAAAGGAATATACAAATCAGCCACTTCACAACAGGCAACATTTTCTTTGTCATTTGCACTTTTAAATCGCATTAGTGTCATGATCAGTTTTGGCTGATCTTAGTGTTAAAATAGCAGAGATTTGTATCGGCTTCAAATTTCCTCATTGATACACCACTAGGAGAAATTTGTTCTGCTCCTTTTCACGAATGAGGCCCGAGATATATATATTGCAGGAAAATATGCAATAAACACTTCATATGTAACTGTCAATGATCTGATTATGCCAGTTTGTTTTGAAAATAAAAAATTTAAATGTAAGTGAAGTCATTACAGTACTTCTTCTGACTTGTTTTATACTTATAGATGGAGAGGACAACACTGTAAATGGATATAATAATAAATTAACCTGTGAATATTCAAATCATTTGAATACTCTATGATTTATACATGTGACCCTGGATCACAAAACCAGTGTTAAGGCCATTGCACACTGAGTCCGAAATTTTCACATGCGTTTTTCCGTTTTTTCGTATTCCCCATCCTTTCCTATCAAAATGCATGCAACGGATGCGAAAACGCAGAAAATCGAACCTGATCCGAATTTTTTTTTGACGGACGAAAGTTTCGGAGGCGGTGTGCAAACGTGATTGACACAACGTGAGGTCGTATTTATTTTTTAACGTGAAAATTTCGGACGAAAATTTCGGACTCAGTGTGCAGAGACCTTTAAGGGTAAATTTGTGTTTTGCAATCCTCTGAAAGCTGAATAAATGAGCTTTCCATTGATGTATGGTTTGTTAGAATAGGACAATATTTGGCCGAGATACAACTATTTGAAAATCTGGAATCTGAGGGTGCAAAAAAAAAAAAAGTCAAAATACTGAGAAAATCACCTTTAAAGTTGTTTAAATGAAGTTCTTGGCAATGCATATTACTAATCAAAAATTAAGTTTTGATATATTTGCCTTAGGAAATTTTCAAAATATCTTCATGGAACATGATCTTTACTTAATATCCTAATGATTTTTGGCAAAAAAGAAAAATCGATAATTTTGACCGATACAATGTATTTTTGGCTATTGCTACAAATATACCCCAGCGACTTAAGACTGGTTTTGTGGTCCAGGGTCACATATTTGGTTAGCAACTAGTTTTCCCTTACTTAACTTAATTACTTAAAGGTGCCGTTGGAGATCTCGGAAAATGCTAACTTTAGCCTGATAGCACTGAAAGCGAATGTCCCACCCTCCCTGCAATCGCCGTCCAAAGCCACGCCCCCTGAACACACATATGCTCAAAGAGCAGAATACCAGAGACAACATTAAATTACTACAATAGGCTACATCAACGGTCCAGTTCAAAGCAAGCATATATGTTCCATACAAAGGGCAATTAAAGTGTGCTAAACGTGAATTTAAATGGTATTTATTTACAGAGGTATATTATGTCACACTTCTCTAGTAAGTTTCGTCTGTATGTGAAGATGCTGCGCAGCGCAATCCGTGAGTGAATGTTCCGAAGTGAAGTAAACTTCAACGGATTTCCCCTGCTCAGGGAGAAGGGAGCAATGAACACTGTGTAGGGAGCATGTCAATCGGAACACAGTTCATGCACGTAGCTCTCTTCTAACGAGCTGGTTATCTGAATCGGGTGTGTTAACTAAGCGAGACTAAGCAAAATATGCAGAGTGGGGAGCGCGAGGACTGCAATTGGAAACCGCTGGGCTACATCATGTGTCATTCACCGGTGAGAAAACTTTATAGCACAGTTAGTGAAAGTAGGCTACTACAATACCAGGAAGGAAGATCGGGTTGTTGATGTTTGCCTGCCATTCTCGCTCTGTCTGCAATAGCGTGCGTGAACGCGCTGATGACGTATCGTGTCTGCGCGAACAGGGTGCGCAGAGGTATGCAAATACATACGTTGACAGGCAGGTAGGAGAGAAAATTAAAACGCTCGGACCGAGGGTTTTGATTGGGCGAACATTTCTTGGTCCTACACCTTCCACAGAATATATAAATACAGATAAATACATTTAGACCACTTAACTTAATGATTGCTATCAGGATGTGAAGAGACTTTCAACCAGAATAACAAAAAATGTTTCTGAAGACAATCACCTATGATACCTTTAAGTGTAATTTGAGCTACCGTAAAACAATTCCCATTTTTCATTATGTATTTTATAACTCAATTTAAATTCTGCTTTATAGCTTTATCTATCTATTTTAGATGACTGCATTTCAGTTGAGTATGAGTTATGTAACCATATGTGTTTTGGTGTGCAGTGTGTTTGAATGGCCATTATCAATCACGTTATATACTGTAAGTCGCTTTGGACTACAAGACACAGGCCCTTTCTTAAAACAAAAGTAGCACAACTAATACTTACCTAAGAGTCGTTTGACCTATTAGACCTGAAAAGATATTCAATGCAAACTCAAAACTTGCCTTTAAAAATTATTCAGCTATTCAGGGACATTGCCAGTATGCAATTATAGTTCAGTGCAGCCCATTTTGCCTCATGTCGTCCTCCCATTTTTAACTTTGTAAATTCCATAAACGTCGCAGAAGTGAAGAGGAATGTGGTTGAACCTGAGGTTGAATCTTTCTCCCTCCCCATCTCACAGTCGGACCTAGACCCCGCTGAGAGGCATAACACATACGCAAGGTTCAAGCGCAGGCCCAGGCCACGTGTTGTCTTTCCCCCTCTCCATCTTTTTCCCTCCTCCACCCCAGACAACGACCCACGAGGGTCTCTGTGCCGGTGGATAACATTGCTCTCAGCATTCTTTGAACGCAGGGCTCCGCGGAGGCCCAGAGAAAACACACTAACACCAACTGGCACTTAATTCTGCCGGCGCCCTGCCGATGCGAGCTATGCGTCCGGAGAGGGGGCTCTTCCTGACAGGAAGTGAGAGGGAACGGCATGGGGAAAGCTTACGACTTGAGTGACTTTTAATTCACTCTCTGACTGCAATATTGTTGGCTGGGAAAGGGGCATATTATTGAGGCAAATTGTTTTTTTTGTTTTTTTTTTAAATGCTGCCAATGGATTAACAGTCCAAAACTGCTAAATTTTCTTTAACTGTTGAAGACCCTGATAGTATGTCGATGGAGGTCTGGTGTACCTCATTCAGAAATCTCTTTTCTAACTTGCTCTCTTTGTGTCACTATTTACATATGTGGATATATGTATTTACAAATCAAAATCATATTATCACTGTGTGCATTCTCACCGTGCCTCAAACATATAATAATCATTGTTTCTTTAGCCCAGAAAGGAAAACAACAAGATTTATGTATGCTATTATCATTCCTGTCAAGTTAGATTATTTCAGTCATCACCCACCTCCTAAACCTTCAATAGAAAGAGAAAGAGAGAAAAAAAACCCACTTTTTTAAAATAAATGAGCAGTTTTTGGAAATCTTTTGACACCTCTAAGCCCAACTCATCGAAAGGAAGCTTCTAATCACATCAGTGTATTTAACCGCAATCCTCTATGGTCGTTAAATGTAGTCAGAGTAAATATTTGCTCCCCTTGTGAAGTCCGCTTGTGTGGAGTATCCTCACAGAAACACAGGCCACTGGCCGTACGGGATTGTGTGTTTGCTTTAGGAGAGATAACATCTGAGAACACGCACAGGACTTGTAGAGTGTTCAGCTTGTCACATCAGTAAATTACGCTGTCTGAACCTGCTGTCAGATGCCATTTTGATATTACGATGAGTTGATTGAAGTGGACCTGAAGTTTTAGCACGTCTACATTAAACCATCTCAAAGGGCAATATTAAAATAATTTTAAAAAATCAAGAATATTAAAATGATTAAAAATTAACCACCTTGAAGGGCAATATTTAAAAAAAATTAAAATGAAAAACAATTTTAAAAAATCAAGAATATTACAATTATTAAAAATTAACCTCCTTGAAGAGCAATGCTAAAGTAATTGAAATTAAATATAAATAATCAGGAATATTAAAATTAATTACACAGTTTTCTAAGAAAAAATGACTAAAGACGAAGAAGGATTTTGCCATTCTTTATATTTTAAAATAAGTTAGCTGTCATGTGCAGATTAATGTTGTAGGAATGTAAGGTGTTGCAAACTGGAAAATGTGGAGCATAGCAAGGAAATACTAATACAACGGACAGATAGCAAACCAGATGGTTACTAGATAGAGAATAAGAAAATTAAAAGCTCAGACAGAAACTATACAAGGCTTTATAGGTACATTTAAAAATCTTAAAATACACACAAAACCTGATGTGATTTACTGCTCTAGCTTTAGTCAGGATTCTAGCTGCATAAATTTGAACATGCTGTTCAAAATGTTTGTTCAGTTTTGTTTGTTTTTTTTTAAACCGCAGCAAGCAGAGCATTGCAATAATAGATACTTTACGGAAACATTATTTTATAGTTTTTTTGTTTGGAATGCCAAGTATTTTTATGTGGAAATACTTCACTGAAGGTTTTATCCTGTAAGTAATACTACGCTGACATTTTAAATCTAGAATCGCTTTCCGTCGATCAAAGCCCTACAGTAGCCACTTTTCCGCCATAAATCGCCTTGTGCTCTGCGGACAAGCCGTAACGTAAACTTCTCCTGCACGTTATGATCTGAAACAGCGCTCTTCCATGTGACGGATAATTTTTTTGTTTCATCTGAGCTTCAATGCCCCTGCCTGCAGAAAACAAACAAATACTTGTGATTATAACTGATGGGTTGGAAACTAGAGAGCGACTTGTTTATTTTCAATGAACGAAGCCAAACGCTGTGCACATTTCCTTGGTCTTGCCATTGTGGATGAAGCAAAAATGTTGCATTGTAGGTCTGTGCTGTTTCACTTGTGTTTTAGTTTGAGGGTAATTGCATTCTCTTAATCAGCAGTGATTAGGAATGCATTGCCACAGTAATTATCATAGCAAAACTAAACAAAAGAATGGCTCATTGGATGACTTCTTTAAGGAATGTAAAACGTGATATTTGCGTGTCTCAGAAGAAAAGTATTTTTGTTTTTTATTTAAAAAAAAAATCTGTTAGTCTCACACACGATGCAGACGCCACTAAGTCTTTTTTAATGCATCATCAGCTCTTGTTTTTTCTCTCCCTCTGCATTTCTTTGGCCCTGTTACAATATTCTGTTTCCATCACATAGGCTCACATATAACATAGAGGTTTTCATCACTCAGAAACAATTACAGTATGACATAACAATTGCTCATGGTCTCTTTTTATTTTTTTAACATTAAAATATGTTGAGGATTCATTCATGTTGAGGAAGACATTAATTTATTTGTTTGTAATGTCTGTGGTTTGTTAGAATTGACTGTTCATGTTTTGATTTTCTCCATATATTATCTTCTTAATAGTTTTGAACATTTTTTTTTAAATTTTGATTAGTGTTTTCTAGTCTATAATAATAATAATAATAATAATAATCATCATCATCATCATCATTTTCAGTCACACTTTATTTTAAGGTCCATTTCTTGCTATTAACAAACCATTCGCTATGACTTTTGCCTCAATAAACTCCTAATTTGCTGCTTTATTAATAGTTAGTAAGGTAGTTGTTAAGTTTAGGTATTGGGTAGGATTAGGGATGTAGAATATGGTCTTGCAGAATATGTGCTTTATAAGTACTAATAAGCAGACAATATGTTAATAATAGGCATGCTAATAAGCAACTAGTTAATAGTGAGAATTGGTCCTTATACTGAAGTGTTACCTAATTTTCTTAATCAGTAAAATTGAAAAGAAATTTTTCCCCTTGATTAAGAACCAAGTGAGAATTGGCAATGAATGAATGAATGTAATCTTCCAGTAGAACAAGAAAAACTACAATTATATTAGAGATGCTTTTTCTGGAAGCTGTTCTTTCTGTTTTATACTGAAATACATTGATCTGGTTTCAAGGATACTTGGATCATTTTTACTGGAAAACAAGATGATGTTATTTATTAAAAACAGGACTTTTTGCTGTGTGTTAGACATTTTGAGTTGCACGTCTTGAATCAGTGTACACAAGATTGAGCTCTCAACCTTATATATACAGTACCTGAGCTTCAATAAAAGTGAAACTGACAGATTTGACCTTGAGGAACTGTTCTCTATATGCTGGTCTTTGTTGTTTTATTGAGACTTGAAGGAAACGGCTCAATTATAAATGTCCTTGATGAAGAGTGTACGACTGGTTTGAATCACAGTGGTTATCATTGCGAGTTTATCTTTACGATACAAACTTTCTCAGGTGCTGTTTGTGTGGCTGATAAAAGTCATGTACTACCTTAGGAGACAATCCCGGCCTTGATGACATGAATGGATCAGCGTGAGTGGTTGCTGTAACGACAGGACCAGGGCAGAGGTGGCTGGGTTATAGAAGCATCTTAGGTCAGGGTCAGAGTTGAAAGGTCACAAATGGCTGCCTGTATCCTCTCATCAGGTCAGAATGGAAACAGTATTGGATACCATAAAACCGTATCAGAGTCCTATCAGAATGACTGGTTGAAATCCAATAACCGTCAGCCTTGTCCCCAACACACAGCACTGATCGTTAAGGCTTTTTGATTGGGGTCATTGCTTCCATTAATTAAAGAATAATGCCTTTCCCTCACACATCGTTCATTTATCTTTGTAGCAAAAATGTATTTGTGTGTTTGGTTGATGACAGCTTCGGATGTGTTCACTCCTAACAAAGGATCCTAGTATATGTGCAGTTTTTCCTCAACAGTTTTGTCTACTGAATTTTAGCTGGTTGAATGGTTAAAAAAAACGTCCTCTGTCCTGTCCTGAATTTTTTTAAAACATCACCCTTCACCTTTCTTATCCCACCATATTCCATCAAACTTGTGTACAGTGTGTGCAGAATTATTAGGCAAGTTGATATTCTGGTCATATTTTTTTCCAAGAACATTTTACCAATTCCAAACCACATCAGTCTTAATAACTACTATTGACTTTGTATTTAATCATTTATAAGTGATATATAATTGTCCATGAAGGCTGGAAGTCAAAAACGTCTTATATTCAGGTGTGCCGAATTATTAGGCAGGTTTTCTTTTACAGATAAAATGAGCCAAAAAAAGAGATTTAACTCAGACTGAAAGTCAAAAATTGTTAAATGCCCATGAGGAGGATGCAATACTAATGCAATAATAGAATTTGCAAAGCTAGGGCATGACCACTGGGCAGCGAAAAGTCAGAAAAAACAGGTGGAGAAGAAAAGACACATGTTAACTGCAAAAGAATTAAGAATTAAGGTGAAGAATTAGGTGAGAAACCATCAGGAACCATTTAGTCTCCAGCTCAATTATTTTCCAGAACTGCAACCTTCCTGAGTCTCCACAAGTGCAATGTGTCAGGTTCTCAGAGACTTTGCTTGGGTAGAAAATCCTAAAAAATGGCCCTCACTTAATAAGAATAACATGCTGAAGTGTTGTGAAATCCATTAAGACTGATTTTTCATAGGCTTTATGGACAGATAATTTTGAGTGACTCTTGAAGAACCAGCACCACATCCTCTTGAACCACTGTTTGAAGAACTTATCTTCCAGAATCTGGCGGTAAGTTTGAGGAGCTCATTTTATTCAATCTCTGCAAGACAGACTTTTCAGGATAGGAGATGGACTAAAATGAGCTCCTAAAACTTACTGCCAGATTCTGGAAGATAAATTCTTCAAACAGTGGTACAAGAGGATGTGGTGCTGGTTCTTCAAGAGTCACTCAAAACTTATCTGTCTGAAAAATCAGTCTTAATGGATTTCACAACACTTCAGCATGGTATTCTTATAAAGTGAGGGTCATTTTTTAGGATTTTCTACCCAAGCAAAGTCTCTGAGAGCTTGACACCTTGCACTTGTGGAGACTCCAGGAAGGTTGCAGTTCTGGAAAATAATTGAGCTGGAGACTAAATGGTTCCTGATGGTTTCTCACCTAATTCTTCACCTTAATTCTTAATTCTTTTGCAGTTAACATGTGTCTTTTTTTCTCCACCTGTTTTTTCTGACTCTACTGATCCAGTGAGCATTTCGCTGCCCAATGTTCATGCCCTAACTTAGCAAATTCTATTATTGCGTTAGCACTGCATCCTTCTCCTGGGCATTTAATAAGTTTTGACTTTTAGTCTGAGTTAAATCTCTTTTTTTGGCTCATTTTATCTGTAAAAGAAAAGCCTATAATAATTCTGCACACCTGAAATAAGGAGTTTTGACTTTCCTTCTTAAGATATATCCTTATAAATGATTAAATACAAAATCAATAGTGGTTATTAAGATGATATGGTTTTGGAATTGACAAAAATGTTCTAGGAAAAAATATGACAGAATATCAACTGCCTATGTCTACACCTGTGCAGATGCAATCAATTCTGATGTGAATGATTGATATCGAGTTTAATAAATAAGTACATACATTAGTGCTGTCAAAATTGGCACGTTAATGCAGGCGATACATTTTTCCAGTTTAACAGCGTTAAAAATATTTAAAGCAGTTAAGGGAGGGGGAAGTGGTGTGTGGCCAAGTATCGTGATCCATACTTGGAATTTGTGCTCTGCATTTAACCCATCCAAGTGCACGCACACAGTAGTGAACACACACCCAGAGCAGTGGGCAGCCAATGCTGCGGCGCGGGGAGCAGTTGGGGTTTGGTGCCTTGCTCAAGGGTCTCACCTCAGTCGTGGTATTGAGGGTGGAGAGAGTGCTGGTTATTCACTCCCCCCACCTACAATCCCTGCCGGACCTGAGACTCGAACCCACGACCTTTGGGTTACAAGTCCAACTCTCTATCCATTAGGCCACAGCTGCCCCCAATAATTAATGCAGTAATGCAGTAACAATAAAGTTAATGCAGGGGCGGAGCTAAGGTTGGCCACCCCACTCACAACTGCTGCTTCTGTCTCTTTTTTCTTCAGACGAATTACGTTTATTTAGATGCAGAATGTCTTTATGACCACATCAAACAGGAGACTTTTCAGATGCGAAATTCAACTTTGCCTCAGCATCAGGCGCTGGTCAAATGAGCGCAGAAACTGTACAGGTGACAAGGAGCTTCAGAAGAACAACAGTGAACTGCGGTCAGATGAGATGTTTTCAGGCCATAATTAAGTAAAAGCGAATTTTCTGTCCTGTCAACCATTATACTGTGCTCGAAGCGCAAGCTCTTCAATTGCACGTACAAATGCACTGAGTGCTGTAGTCTGTATCATTTCATATTAAAGCACAAATGAAACTACGAGTGTGTGTCAGATCCGCATCACGTTCAGCAGCGGCAGCTCTTAAAGTAATAGCAGCCAAATGGTGATGTCTGTTAATCAAAGAACAAAAGAAAAAAAGAGTAAATTAATAACTTTTGTAGCTTTAAGGATTCATCTAGGCTATATTTAATTTAGAATTTAGTGTTTGTTAATTTCAATTCAATTTCTGTATATTTTCTACTTCTAGGTAAATATGACATTTATTATAATGGGTTTATGTGAAGATTGTTTTAAGTTCACTTAAATTAGAAGTTATTTTTTTAAAGTCTAATAAATGTTAATATTGATAGCTCTCAATTATACTGTAATGTTGAATGGCTATAGTCAATGGTTAAATATTAGGAAAAAAAGTACAAT
Organism: Tor tambroides; assembly: GCA_021397915.2. Classification (NCBI taxonomy): domain Eukaryota; kingdom Metazoa; phylum Chordata; class Actinopteri; order Cypriniformes; family Cyprinidae; genus Tor; species Tor tambroides. Next base: position 46,979 of record JAFVLL020003384.1, on the reverse strand, counting down.
TTCCTAGAGACATCAGTAGTATTGGTATCAGTGATATTCACCTTCAGTTATAAAAAATGCCATTAGTTTTTATGTTGTTTTTACATTAATTTGAGGATTGAATGTGATATCAATTTAAAAGTATATTTAAAAACTTTAATGTTAGGTGGGCTTAATCGTGATTAATTTCAGAAAAAAAATGTGATTAATCTGTTTGTTTTTTTTGCACTAACATACATTAATGTCCCATTTCTATAAATTTTTAAATCTTAATTGAACTACCTACTTGAACTACTGAAAAGTGTAACTTTAACCCGACCAGCCTAACACAACAACATTTGCTCAACCAGTGCTGTTTGTTTGAGGCAGGATTTTCTGTTTGTCTGACCAGTGGCAGTGTGCAGCATTTCCTTTTTTGAAAATGATGAAATGGTGTAAATAATGTTGGTGCTTTGGTAAATGAATGGTGAATAGGGACTAACCAGACTTGCTGGCTGAAAACTGATTTAAGATTTACTAGAATATGTTTACTCAAATATTTGAATGCTGGAGAAACCAAAGTAAAATAAAGCTGTACTAGTGAAGCCTCTGAAATAGATAAACATATATAGTTATTTCCATTTTAAATTCTTGTTTATTTTGGTTTCAGCCTCACTTTTCTTCATCTCCCATAGGACGGTGAAATATTTCCTTCTTTATAAGCATGTGCATTTGCTCTGTTTCATTTTCATTTTATGACCCTAGGAATGGGCAGGGGATTAAAAATAAATCATCATCATTATGAAACTATTGCTTGTGTAGCACCTCAACCTAGAAGCACTCTCTGTTGGCCGAAACAAATGAGACATTAGGGTCGGACCGTTACGCTCCTGTCTCCATGATGCAGTCTCCCTGTGAAAAGAGTCCTCGAGAATACACGAGTGACTTTGTACATACTCATGACCTGGTTGTTATTATTATTCTTGAGACGATCACAGGGAAGTGTTGAAAGGTTGGCGCAGCTGTGAAAAACGTCAATGATTCGGTCTCGCTCCTAGGCTATTAAACATCACTGAAAGCTGTGGTTTCAGGAGTTGTTTAGACTAACACTTTTTACAACAACCGGGTGAGACCTGTTAAAGTTTGAGAGCGGTGTGCTTGTTTAAATGCAATCTTGGACATTGAGGATACGATATAAACATGTTAGATGACGGTTTTGCTTTCTTCCTTCCACCCCCCCAGTGATCCCTTCCTCTGAATAGAGTTTGATGATAATAGAAACAGCTTCTGTTCCACCTCTAGCATCTGTGGTGGATACTCATACACCTTTTTTCTTCTGAAAATTCTCACCATAGTTTCATTTACACCAAATTTTAATAGTGCGTTGTTCAGTCACATTGTGTGATGGAAATTAAATTAAAACTAAGCTTTTCTGAACTGAAATGACACCTTTGTTTTGCTTAAGCTAATTAAGTTTATGCATACTAAATACCTTTCAATAATAATTTTACGTTACGCTTTGTCAAAATTACAGCTGACACAATTATAAAAATCTGCATTTTTTTCCCCTTCATTTTTATTTTTATTTTTCCACATTTCTAAAGCATGCTGTTATCTTACATGATTCTCTCATTGTAAACAAGTACACTAACTTCAGAAACTAATAAAAGGTGGTTTTGGTTAAAAAAGTCTGCAAGTCCTTTTGACAATAATTATTTAATTTACATTTACATTTAATCATTTAGCAGATGCTTTTATCCAAAGTGACTTACAAGAAGTACAATAGAAGCAATAATATGTAAGTGCTATGACAAGTCTCAGTCTAACACAGTACTCATAGTAATTTTTTTTTTTTTTATAATAATAAATAAAAAGAAAACAAGTAGATAGAATAGTAAATGAATAGAGGACGCTAGTGTTAGAGGATATTTGTTTTAATTAAATAAAAAAACAAGTCAAACAAATAGAAAAAGAATACAAAATGCTAGTGTTAGACAGGAATTTTTTTAAATAAGAAGAAAACAAATAGTTATAATAAATATAGAATAGAGAGTGCAAGTATTAAAGAGTCAAGATTTATTTTTTTAATAAATAAAAAGAAAACAAGTAGTTGAAATAGAAATAGAGAGTGCTAGTGTTAGAGGGTCAAGTGTAGATGGAAGAAATATGTTTTTAGCCATTTCTTGAAGATTTATTTTACTGTTAGATATTTATTTTACTGTTTGTTACCATTTTAATAATAATTAATATTTTTCAAATGTAAAACAATACATTTTAAAAGTTTAGTAGTAAAAATAAGTTATTCAGTTATTATATGAAAAACATAAAAATAAGCATAAAACAATAAGCTGCAAAACAGTCAATAAAACACATACAAGTAGTACAGTGTAGGTGCACTAAAATATATTGTGGCTCTCTGGAATGTGCGATTCTGATTGGTCAGTCATTTCAATCTGCTTTAAATGTTTATTATATGTTCACTAAACTATATTTGAATTTTTCCTCTGACAACCAGTTTCTTACACTGTGCTAGTTCCGTATCTCTCTTTCTTCTCAAATAATTTAATCCATATTTCATGTTTATTTATTTATTTAATGGTAATCAGTGGGATAATATAGTAAACAGTCATTTGGTTATTATTAGAAAATGAACCCAGACAGAATAAAACTGAAACCTGAAACTTGATGTCGGGGCTCATTTTAATCCTTACATATTACTGACAAGCGGATGTTTATTCTGATAAAACCCAACCTTCCTTTCTCTGCCTGTTGTATGAACTGAGTGTAATGTCTCTTTTATTTCTCTCCACAGGAGTGGCAGAATTCCATCCAGAAGAACGCGGGGTTGGCCTTCATCGAGCTTGTGAACGAGGGCAGGTAAATGATCTAATCCCATCCTCTGACCCTTTGTTAGCAGCCTCCTCATTATCTCCCGGCCTACAATGCTACGTCGCGCGTGTACAATCAGATTCTGTTTGGGAGGAAATCAATGTAATGTGGAAAGTGGATCAACAGGGCGACCTGGAGTTCAAGGCGTCTGTCAATAACATGGCTTGTTCCCATGTGTTTCAGAGAGGGCTTCTGAGAGGGCAGCAGCGCCTTAGTTTCTCGTCCACCTCTTGGGAAATCTTTCTCGTATCTTGCTGTTTTCAGACGGGTTTATGTATCATCTGTTGGACTCTTTTACTCAGACTCCCTTTGGGATGGAAGGATCTGTCTTCAATTTCAAGCCCTTAGATCTTTCAGATGGCTCTCATTTCTGTGTTAGTAATGGAAATTCATGTTAATGAATGCTGCTGTGCTGATCAGCGCTCCAGAAATGCTAATGAATGCAGTGATGCACTGAGGCTTCTCCACCTTCACTGCTGGCTATCTTTACAGCTCTTTTTCAAACATACGCTTTTCTTGTGGAAAGCGGGGTCAGGGTTTAGACAACATCTGGCACATCAGCACCTGTCAGAGAGATACCCATGTAATCATAGCTGTAAAAGTGCATACCAAATATGTTATTATAATGCCTACTGCACAGAAATTAAGAGAATCAATGCTGAATTAGTCACAGTGCTTTCAAAGTCAAGCTGATTTTCAATATTGGAGTTTGTAACACTGTTCGAATTCTTACTAAGCCTGAAGAAAAGAGCTAAAACAAGAACAATGGCAGTGCAGTGCAGTGATTGTATTAGGTGATAATTCCATTGATGGAGTAATGATGTGATTGACTCTTTTTTTGGTACAGATTCATTAAAATATTCTAAATTGTGTAAAAAAAAAAAGTACTTCAAACACGCAGTGACCTACAAGACCTCTTATAATTTTAAATTATATTTATATATTTTTTCATTTCTATCTATAATGCACTTTTCTTATACCAACAGCACTAAAAACCGCAAAACCAATTAAAAGTCCAAAAATTACAGAAATAGTGCAATACCAAAATACAGTAAAAACTACCAGTAAATCAGTACACTGTTGAAAAGCTAATCAAATTAATCAAGATAAGCTATTTTTAAAAAGATGGGTTTTTAACAATTTCTTAAAAGTGCTTAATGAGAACGAGAAGGCATGTACTAGATAACTAAGTCACAAAAAGATATGTTGGAATGAGCGTTTCAATGTGCAGAAGCCAATGCAAATTACAAACCATGCCTTTAATAAATGTCTTAAATGATAAATATAATAGATCATACTTTATTTTAAGGTCCAATTCTCGCTATTAACAAACCATTAACTACGACTTTTCCTCAATAAACTCCTAATTAATGCTTATTAATAGTTATCAAGGTAGTTGATAAGTTTAGGTATTGGGCAGGATTAGGGATGTAAAATAAGTTCATGCAGAATATGTGCTTTATAAGTACTAATAAACAGCCAATATATTATTAATAGGCATGCTAATAAGCAACTTGTTAATAGTGAGAATTGTTCCCTATACTAAAGTGTTACCATATGATGAATAATGTAATGATTTTGATTTTAGTTTATCTTGGGCACACATATTTGTCATTTACGCTTATAATGTAATATATATTAATGATGTAATATAATAATATATTGTAGCTATCGAATATAACCAAGCACAAACATGATATTGCCATCTACCATGCTAATATAATGGTACCTTTAGGTACTTTTTTGCTTTTGTTTGTTTCTATATACTATCATATCATAAAGTAAGTAAAAGCAGATAAAGAAAGACAGGAAAGCAAAGGGGTGATAGAGAGAAGGGCAGTCACAGAGAGCGGGCTGTTATTGATGGCAGTCGGGGTGAGAGGGGTGGGAGAGGGTCACTGCAGAGTCCCTGGCACGTCCGCTCCCCCGCTGCCCGCCGCTGACACACCAGGCTCGAGTTTCAGCCCTCCACCCTCTGCCTGTTATTCTTCCACTTTGCAGAGGCCTGAGCCTCCTGACCCGCTGAGAGACTCGTCTCTGTCCCTAGGGGCGATGTTTTATTAGGCCACGGCTTGTGTTGTTCGCAAATCTGCCCGGGGTGTAAATGTGCTGTTTCAAGATCAGGTTCCTCCCCGTCTGTGCTAACCCAGGGCACCATAGACAAAAAACAATGCTGATCCACAAACAAGACTCTGAGATGGACAGAACAGTTTTGGCTTTTGATGAGGGCTGACAAGCAGTAGCAGTAAAAGCAGGATTCATTTGATCTCCCATCAGCCCCTGTAATCATCAGATGCCCTGTGATAAGAAGCCGTGTGTGTGTGTGTGTGTGTGTGTGTTTATCCAAGGAAGGCTGTTCTTACATATGTAGAAACATGAGCCGGGTTGAAATGTGCCCCCATCTCCACACCCCCTGCATCCGTATCTTGTTAGATGCGTATCGTTTACAAATCAATCGCTGGTTGTTTTTAGTGGGGGTGGTTTTAGCTGCCGTGCTAAATATGATTTTCTGCTTGTTTTACATGATATAGTTAAGTTGGTTTAGCATACTATTGACACTTTGATGGTCTAACAACTGTGTTATTAAATCAGTAAAATTGATTTCACAGATTAACACTTGAGAGATGTTGAAGATGTTTCCGCTATTTTGTAGGCTATTTTGTGAACGTTATGACAAGTGATTTACAGTGGAATTTATATGCAGTATTCCTTATTAGGGATGCGTGATTTACACAACACAACATCATTTATTGCCGATATTAGCAGAGATTTTACTATTATTATTATAATCAATATTTATTGTATCTGCTGATATTGGACGTTTATCAGCTTATGTAGGATATCTGTAATGCCGTTCATTATAATGTTGTGATGCATATATGCATTTACTTGTAGCATATCTATTTTAGTTTCTTAATAAAGAAGAAGGGCTGCACAATATATAAAATTAAAATCAGTATTGGCTTAGTGTGATTGTAAATTCGCTCAGGCTGGTGAAACGTGGCATTTGCTCATTGCATTCATTTACTGTGAATCCAGCCATTCTGATTCACTGATATCAAGACGTAAATATTAGTATTGTGATTTTACAGTAAAATAAAGCAATGTTTATTACTCTTTTAGTTTACAGTATTTATTTTGTACTGTTATTTCAATATATTTCTTATTTTGTTTAATATTTTTTATTTCATAAAAGCAATAAAATAAAAATAATAATTGTTATTTTATTGTCATATTGAATTGGTTGAATTGGAAAACTCAAGTGAAAAGAGATTTCTGAAATGGTTACTGAAAGAAGTTTGAGATGGTTCTTGTAAAAGGTATTTTTCTCCAAATCATTCAGCACTAAAATGATTTCACACTCAAAAATATCTTAAGAGTAAAACATACTGTTTAATAACTTTTTTCCAATTACTTTTATTTTCTATACAGATACTCTTATCAACAGAATCACCCCACTAAGTCTAGAATGATTCATTCTTTCCAAATAAATTTGTGTATTTTTTCATATTGCAATATATATTGAGGAAAATCGGAATATCACAATGTCAGTTTTTTCCCCAGTGTTGTGTAGCCTAATAGGTACATTTCTTAATAAATGTAAAATATATGTGATTTAGTTTAATTGTATACATATAAAATCCAGTATTTGGATTCAATTATGTTACCAACACAAGCTGCCTCACTGTAGCAAATAATTTAGACAGAATCATGTGATGTCAGGTGTGAACTCTTAATGTTCAATGTGATTTTGATGTACAGACTGCTGAGCCACACCATGAAGGACCATCTGGTGCGTGTAGCTAATGAGGCCGAGTTCATTCTGAGCCGCCAGAGAGCAGAGGACATCCACAAACACGCAGAGTTTGAGGTGAGCATGTTCACACACACACACACACACACACATACACAGTAACAGCATCAGTCTACGAGAGTTCTTGTCTGAAGTTTTCAATAGTTGAAGACCCCGTTAAATGGCTTGATGGACACCCTATGTCTGTGTTTCCTGTACTACTAAATGGTTCAAAAATATTGATAGCTCAAGTTGGATTTTACAGGCTTTTGTCCTATCAAATGATGTTAAAATGAGAATACCACTCTAAAATGAGAATACCATCTAATACCACTTCCCACTGACTAGCAATATGGTTGTGATGTAAATTATTGGGTATTTAAACTACTGTACAAATGTCTGTGTCTGTAAGATTTTTAAATGTTTTTTAACATTTAGTCTCTTATGCTCACCAGGGCTGCATTTATTTGATCAAAAAATACAGTGAAAGCTGTAACTTTGTAGTATTATTATAGTTTAAAATATCTTTTTTTAATCCTAAATGTAATTTTCATTTTTAATGTATTTTAAAATGTAATTTATTCCTGTGATGGCAAAGCGGAATTTTCAGCATCCATTATTCCAGGCTTCAGTGTCACATGATCCTTAAGAAATCATTTTAATATATATATATATATATATATATATATATTGACACCAAGTAAAAGTCTTTACTGTCATTTTTGATCAATGAAATGCATTGTTGCTGAATAAAAAAAAAAAAAAAGATGTGAATGTTAGTGTAAAAAAGACAATCCCTTTAAAATGTCCTGCCCCAAAATGAGGGCAGAAAAAAAATGTCCAAGTCACGTCATTTCGTGAGATCTTGAAGAGTTGCAGCTGAGTGAAGCAACAGCTAAATTTTCTTGACATATTGTACAAACAAGCCACTTTCACTTTATGCAGATATATTCTGTTTCAGGGTTGATTTACAATTTTAAAAAACTGTTGTAAGATTTAATGAAATTGTTAAGCCCCTGTGAGGATATTAAAAAAAGAAACTTTTGTCTTTCGGAACTGAGAGGCTGCCAACGTGAAGGAGAACAAATGTTTTCTTTTCAAACACAACTTATATGGAAGAAGGTTTCAAGCTTTGGCTACAGAGATTGCGTTTGGCATGTATCTTACCAAAACATAGCAGCACAGTTGATTTATTCCTTATAGCACAGCCATGGGGCATTCCTCCACCTCTGCCCCGCCAAACACGCACACACATCACCTCTTTTATCACTGCAGTCTCGCTTTCTCATTCCTTCCATCATTCTCCATTTCTGTCTACCTGCTTCTTTTTTCCTCGCGATTCCCTTCGGACTCATGTTCTGCCTGTTGTGCTCCCTTTGTGGGAGAATTTCACCAGTGACAGGAATACAGCACTTTCATTTCTGTCTTCCTTTCGTTTCCCACCCCTCCCTCTGGTTCTGTCTGGCACTGGGGGCAGGATGTGACAGTGTAAAGGGGGAGTGGGCTCTGCTCTGTTCAACATCTCCCACCCTCCAGTTGTAAAACGTTATGCTTTCAGAAAGGTTCAAGGCAGGGTCTCTGAACTGAGACTAGGAGAGGAAAACATTTGAAGGACAGTATTAAAAGTAAACATGTAAAATCAGACAAGGCGATCATGTATCATGTCTGTGAAAGGTTCTGCAGTAGTCTGCTTAGTTAGGGTCATGTTTTGTATGTGATTGGGCCTGTATGCTTATTTTGGCAGCTTCTCTCAAACGCTTCACCAGGTGTCTTGCTGTTTTCGGAAAACAAAGGAGTTCTGACTCCTTCACTTGATCGCCTAGCTGTCGTTATCAGCTCAAAGAATCAGAATCACTTTATTCGCCACTGCTGGAACAGAGTTCAATCTTTATTAGTTGTAAGCAACAGATAACACAAAGTCAGTGTATCTTGTACCTTAATTCAAGAGTGGTACTGTTCCACTGCTGAATCTGCAAAATGTTCTTTATAATTAAAACTGAATTGAATTAAGTCTGAATCTTTCAAATATTTTCAAATGACTCATTCAGTAAACTGTATGTTGTGTCTAATTATGATACCTCAATAAGGCTTTATATATGCTACCATTAAAACGGTTTAGGATTAATACGATTTTTTTCCATAAGATGTTCCTTATGTTACCCAAGACGAATATAGTAGAAATTTACAGTAATATTGTGAACTGTATTTAAAATAATGTTTTTTTCCCCTATATTTAAAAATGTAATTTATTCCTGTGATGGCAAAGCTGAATTTTCAGCAGCCATTACTCCAGGCTTCAGTGTCACATGATCTTTCATAAATCATGCTGATATGCTGATTTGAAGCTCAAAAACATTTATTATTATTATTATTATTATTATTATCAGTGTTAGCAGATAATATATGGTGCTGGTAACCATGTGTTCACAAATGACAGGAGATTTAATGACGCAGCCATTCCAGCAGTAACACTCAATGCTATAGAGGCATATACCCTGTAAAACAAATGAGAGCTGGCAATATTGGTTGAATATACCCTGTTAAACAAGCTTCCTTACCTCACAGTGACATTTAGAGGGAACCTCGGAACACCCTTCCTCATCATTCCCACTGCCCCAAATTCCCAGGATTGGCCAAATTCTCCCAGACGATCAGTGGAAGACGGCCGCACTCTAGGGACATGCTTAGCTTTCCTTTTTCACTCTAATTGGCCCCTCTGGTCCGATTCTTTCTGCTTTTCCAGCCTCACTCACAGCACGGTGGAGAATGTATTATTCTCACAAATACTGTTGGATATTCTGCCAAATGCGGAAGAAATGCACAGAATTATCAATGTCAGGCACATTATATGGATGCCTAAAAATGCTTAAAAAACCATTGAGAAGTTTCCTTATCATTTTACAGTATTCAGCTAAATATATTTATTTTAAAAATGAGGTGAAAATATGCCTTCAACATTACATGAATAAAAGGGCGCTATACTATTTATTCCTCTACTTGAAATCTCCCATAATGCTGTTCTTTGTGGAGCAGAGCTGTTCACTCAGACTGTTTTACATGACTTAGGCTAGCACCATCAGGTGCGATTATGCCATTTTTTTTGTCACTCAGAGTTTAAAGTCTGAAGTGTTTCATGATGAAAGCCATATGCTGTGATGTTTCATTGACCAAAACTCTACTTTAATAAGATAAACTGATGTTGGACAGGCAGATGGCTGAAAATTGTTGGTTGGTTTCATGTACTGTAATTTGTAGAGGGAAATAGAGCATGTATGGTCATAGTGGATCACACTTTGATAAGGGCCTTGGTTTTTCCAAAAGATGGCAGTAAGTCAATGTTTCCCAAACTGTTGGTCCATCTCATACAGCCAGGATTTCTGTGGAAAATTCCTGAAAACTCCTGAATTGTTTACGAAAATTTCACTGAAAAACCAAACTGGATACATCTGGAGACATTGTTGTCAAAGTTGTATTATTTATAGATTTCTTAGAAGTGTATTTTATTTCTTACAATATGATTTCTCAATCACAGCACAGATTTCTTAAGAATCCGTCTCAGTATTGAATCCCTCACTTAGATATAGTTGCTCCTCTGTGACCCTGAAAAGCAGTGAGCCACCGATAAGTGCAGCACTGATATTGCCGTATTGATTTTCCTCCATTCCGGCTCTTGCCATCTTCTCTGAGCCACCGGTTTCATTTTGCACGGCCACAATAAAAATAACAGGCCAGTGAAAGATGCCCCCATGGGGATCACACTGCCTTTCCATCCTGAAGAGCAGTTTACACAGGATTTGGATGTTTAAGGGAACAACATGAAATATGAGATATATGAGAACCAGAATGGATGAAGAAGTTGTTTTTTTTGTTTTTTTTTTTAACATTGTTTCATTCGTGAATTAATGTGTGTAATGCTGTAGCCTTGACTACACTCAGAATGAGGATAATTTATCTGTTGTCTGTGATCAACAGATATGTGTCTTAGCAATATTTGAACAGGGCTAGTTTTCGTTGAGAAGGTTAGGTACAGTAAATTTGTGTTTCACATCTGTGTTTTTCCTCATACAACCTACGTAAAAATTACAGAGAAAATTACCTACTGTTTTTTGGCAAACTCAGGGGTCCTCTGAGAAATCTAATCCTGCCTGGGTAGAAATATCTGTAATTATGGTATATTATTTTTTCCACATCACTTCTCATTTTATTTCCTTTGTTGAATACTGTAACTAAAGCTAAAATTATTTTGCCAATTCTTTACTGTTTTACCACCTGATGTGTCTTCTTTCCTGATTTAGAACTTTCGGTTAACTCTCTGAGTAAAATAAAAATTGAGGTATTGACAGCAACCCCCAATCATTAAAAAAAGTATAATAAAATATATAAATCAGTATTAAAAGTTGATGAATGAATGAACGAATGAGTGAGTGAATGAATGAATGAATGAAAACAAAAATAAGGATACTATCACAGACTTTTATATTAGTGACAGATTTGATCTCAGTCTAAATTCCTTCTCTTATATGCTTGATATACCTAATTATATTATTTATACCTATTATATACTGTGTGTAATCACGAATTGTTCCTGCTAATTTCAATGTGTTGTCAATCCTGACAACAGACCCTTCTGTTTTAGTAAAATAATGCTGATCCCAGTCTTGTCCAAATCGGTACTTCAAATCACAGTTCCTCTGTTAATAATTGATTAGAAAATAAACATTGTCTAGAAAATGAATCCCATCTAAATAATATTTTACAGTGTTTTCAGTCTTAGCTTATATAGAGGATTTGCTTCAAATGTGTTTTCTCCCTTAGGCATATGAATACCACAATCACGCTAGAATCTGGTTGGATTTCATACAAACTCTGGAACTTCCGACTTTGGTGACAATGCAGTCCAGAAACCCAAATATTGCTAATTTTGATATGATAACCATGACACATACCTGATAGATCATTGGAGAGAAGGAATCTGAGCCACTGCAAACTGAACCAAGCTGAAAACGCAACATTGTAACAGTTTAATGTCTGTTTCAGAACAAATCAAAATAACTGCAGATCTGAAAACACTAAATTTTATTGAACATTATTCAATTACAGGTCGCTTGTATGTGAAGCACAGACTGCTATGGTATATTGTTCATTTGAGGAATGGGTCTTAAGAGAAAGGTGGCAGCATTGAAGACGGCCTTTGTTCCAGTGCATTCTCTAGTTGGTGAATTATTTAGGAAATAAAAATAAATTTATGTTTGTTCCCTGTCAGGGTTCAAATCCACCAGAAGAGATGATGGTGGATACCAGTGATTTAGACACACTTTTATTACGTAGATGGATAACATATGCCTTTATACACTCCCCAGCTCCCCTCCTTTCTCTCTGTCTCACACACACACATACACACTCATCCATCCACTCTGGGATTGAGTTATCTTTACCCCTTGAGAGTGAGATTACAGGGACAGCAGGGTCCTGACGGACACAGAGATAACCGCTGGAAATCCAATTATCTTTTAGTGTTCTCTTTCTAATAGGATCCCTAATACGGAAAAGATTTTTCCGGTAACAACTGTACGATGGCGGCCGATACCTGCGAGGGAGAAAAGAAAGGACAGATTTAGAGAGAGAGTGTGACTTCCTTCTTTAATGAGAGTCTTTCTTTATTAGAAATGAAATGTGGAAGAGACTGGGCCACAAGACCAGATCTTTCGGATGTGATAGAACGAGGTCATTGTTCTCTCTTTCACTCTCTTGCTCTTTTTTGTTAGCTTTTACTTGATCTTGAAGGGATGGAGTGTAATTGAGTTGACTCCCGACTGAAGTGTGTGTGAAGAGAGGTGATGGGCCACTTCATTAGTGTTTAGTGTCTGTGTTTCTGTAAGAGGAGACTAGGAGTTAATGACATCAACTGCGAAATGAGACTCATGACCTTGTATTATTCCAGTGTGCATGTTCACTAATCCTCCAGCCACTGACGGTTATCTGTACTAGCCAAACAAAAGCAAATCTAAATGTGTACTTAGAGCTTGAGTAAGGTTATACTTGTGCCCTTTGATAAGTCAGCAGCTATCATTCAGCTTCACCGTAAATGCTATCTTTACTGCAAGTAATGGCTTTGTGGAATACACACGTGCATGCTGTTTCTTTCTCTCCCTTGTTCTGTCCTCTCTTTTACTTGCTTTAATTAATTCCCCAGGTGATGGCAGTGCAGCAGGTCATTATATTGTATCTTGTCCCCAACACTCTGGTGAATAGAGCCCTTCTGCTTCACATTTAGAACACTGAAGGGTTAGACACATACATTTTTGTATTTTATTAGTAGAATTTGTAATCAAAATAATGACATATGTCATTTGATTAATAGAATAATCAATGTTTGCTGAGAAAATTCTCAGAAAGATAGATATACAGATTCTGCCATTGAATTTTTATGAATAGGCATTACAAAAAGTGGGATTATTTCAGGGTTCTTTCAGGGTCTTTAAAAATTTTTAACTCAGTTTGATCAAATTTAAGGAGGGAAAAAGTCTTAAATGGTCCAATAAAAGTCATAATTATTATTTTAATTGGTCTTAAATTTGGAGAAGGAAAAACAAGAATCAAAATATAGCCTAATGTGATTATTAAACCTCAAAAGGCTATGATTTAATTAAATAAATATGAGCATTGCATGTTCAAAGTCAAATCACAGTGCTGTTGTGTGCCCTACAGGCTCGCAGTTTCAGAGCAGTTTGCAGTCAATGAATACTGTGCATTTATTATATGCCAAGCAAATGCTTATGATTTACTCTTGATGCATTATGTTTACTTTATGGTGTTTATATTGTAATATGTTGTAGATGGTTGTAAATAATACAGCATTCAGTAATATGTATTCAGATGTTTTCTTGATATTGTTGGTATTTAGCATTTAATGGAATTTGCATTAAAAAATAATAATAAATATAATAATAATACTAATGTATACACACACACACACTAAAATCATTGGCTGATGCGATGCATCTCGTCCCATGAGCATGCATTAAAAAAAAATAAAAAATAAAAACGTGTCAGAAGTCAACTGCTGTTTAATTCAGTTGTGCACCATTTAGCTATTTTTGAACGCTTCAGTCATTTTGTGTTCTGCCTGCTTAGCTAGGATAGGAGGAAGTATTTTAGCTTTAAAAAAAATGCACTCTTCAGCTTTAAATATAGATGCTCTTACACATAATAAAATTATAATGTATATTTTTTTCTGCTTGTGAAGATATCCTTTCAGACTGTTTATTTGACCTGTGTTATCACCCTCCCAACAGTAGCGCTCCGCTTATAGTGTTTTGTTCATTGGGCTTAGGACCGTATGCATTTCTTTTATTTACCAGAAGTAAAAACATTATCCCGCATTCACATTCATCCACACCTGCTCCTCGTCGCCTGCCGGCAGACGTGTTCATTTTTCACTCGCCGCACATCTCCTTCATTTGACTATTTTTCACCTCAAAAGGACAGTTAATTCCTACAATTTCTCACACGGCGTGACCTTGAAGTTGCAGGAGTCAGCTGCCCGTGTAGAGTAATGGAACCAAAGAAATGCCTTTTTTGGGAGAGGTGGTGGGAGGAAAGATGAAGAATCTGCCATCTAAGCATTGTGACTAGTCCATTAAAAGCACGAAATGAAGGAGGGAGAAAAGGGGAAGAGAGAAGCCAGAGATACTTTGATAAGTTGTTGCACCTGTGTTAACCTTGATGGTCACCCTGACTCTGGGAAGGGGGTGGCAACATTTTCTCTCTCTAGTTGCTTTGCACTAGATTCCTGCTCCATCTATTGCCAAGGGAACAAGGGATGGAGGGAAATCAATACAGAGAGGCGTTGGCTGACAGCAGTATCGCTCCAGAATTGAAGTGCCTGTCAGCTTTTGTCATTCTGTGACTTTTGTTGGCTATTGTACTTTTAAGCCATCATTTTTCTTGGTTGTCACTTTTCACTTTCCCAGCTTGCTTTTGTCTGAATTCCCCTGGCTACGGTTTTTACGTGGTGACTTTAAATTTGGAAAAAAAATGGGTCAAAAGATCAAGTGCAATGAAAATCTCTTGAATTTGATTGGCCGAACGACATGGCATGCGCTCGTTTTTCATTTTGTTTCTCTGAGTGCTGCATGCATATCCTCCGCACTGTATTTGCATTCCCTCAGATGCTGCTGCAAGGACAGAGGCATCAGTAGGACAGTTTCCTGGTGTAAATGAAACCCTGAGGGACGGACTGGCGAGGAGAGGAAGATGATAGTCACGGTGCTGTGTATTTCACTGTCAACATAGTGCAAATCAAGCAGTTTAACAAGATCCCTACTGTTTTCACAGCTTAGACGTGCTCTCGGAGAAACACTGCAAACCTTTCACTGTGGATGTAGTGTGTAGACTTACATGCACGCCTAGCCATGTCGTGTCACACTAACTAACTCGCATACAGGGGTGCTGATGGAACATAATGAGTTCTGGTCTCTGGGAGAGGATGATTATTTTGTTTAACCTTGCTACCCTGTTTAGGGAGGAGAAGGTAAAACTGCCCCCCGTGATTGTTCATATCTTGTTACAGAGAAACATTGGATCTGTTAACGCTGGTAAATAGTAGTCATCGGTCTGTTATTGTTTTTGCTTAGCTATAAATTCTGAATTTGCAGAACTTATTTATAAGTGATTTTTGTTTTTCTGGTCTGTACAACAATAGGCCTGCATTTTATACTGACACCTAGGGCTGGACGATTTTTCCAATTTTATCAGTTAATTCAAATTTAGTGTTTTGACACAATTTATTTTTTTAGAAATCAAGGAATCGCGATTTTGAATAAAAATATTACCAAATGTTAGAATTAGACACTTTGAAAATATACCAATCAGAGGCGGACTGGCCATCGGGAGCACCGGGAGAATTCCCGGTGGCCTGGCATCCAATTTGGCCCGCTGCTCTACTTTTTTTTTTTTTTTTTTTTTTAAATATTGCTGTCTTTGTTGTAGTTGTTGTTTTTGTTGCCTGCCGAATGTACTAAAGCGATTATTTCCGAATTCGCCATTCAATAATAAAACTCTAATAAATCATGAATCCGTTGAACGGCAACGCGATTCGCCTCACACGCGTCAGCCAAAAAGGACGCGTGACTCGAGAATGGAGTGGAAGTGCCCAGGTGGAGCAGAGAGGCTAAACTGTCCTGTTCAGGACTTCAAGTGCAGGTCAGTTACATGATCTGTAAATAGACTATTGTAGTTTTGTCTTTGTTTACTTAGTTAAACATTAAACTGCTAGCAAATGTTAGCAGTAGCAGTCGATTACTGCAAAATTAACAAAAGGACATAATTACTATTGTAAAGAGTAGAAATTTAGCAGACAAATATTCACTTCATTTTATAACAGGTTTAGAGGGAGCTAAGGTAGACAACAACACAACCCTTACGAAAATTAACCGTGGTTTTAGTAAAAATAAAACCAAAACATGACCCATGATAATGCAAAAACATGTTCAGTTTTAAGATTTTTCCTCATTCAAGATGTAGCTATTATTATTGTACTAATTTTGACATTTAGGCAAGATAAAACAATAACACATGGTCCCAATACTTAAATTTTTCTAAAATAAATGTGTACTATGTACAAACAAATTACAAGGTGGAGATGTGTTGATGAAAAAGTGACAGGTACAAGAAAATTAGTGAAAAAGTAAAAATACACATTAGAGACAGAGAGATGTCAGAAAAAATGAAGAGACTAAAAAGGAAAATGGAAGTTCAAGAGATAACCTTTAATTATTTTGCGCGGTCCCAGCCTAGGGATTTAAACTTTTTTATGTGATGATGATGACCATACAAAAAATATTGTTTTCCGTGGTTTAAAAATATTTTGTGGGTGTATGGGATGGCCTGGATGAGTGTGAGATTTCCCGGCCTGAAATTTTGTCACAGTCCGCCCCTGATACTAATGATAACAGTAAAGAGAAAAAAATGATCCAACCGCATTTCGGTGCATGTGATTAACCGCTCACATGTGATGCACTCATATTGCTACGTGGCATTCACACAGAATGCGCTTTTGTGTTGACAGATGCGACACGGGCAGTGGAATAGGAAAAATGCAAGAAGATGGGAGTTGAACATCTTTTAATAACTAGATCGGCGCATTTTTAGAATTCCGTTTCATGCATGAGATGCTGCAAGAGACGTGAGTGCAACAGTCAAACGCGTTCTTGTCTAACATTACATAGAAAAAAACAGTGTAAAAGCAGCACAATCGAATAAAAAACCTGTAAAGAACTGCTACTGTATGTCTGATATTTCATGTTTGCATCATGGTGACAGACCGAAAGCTGCTGTTTATTGTTTTTACAGAACATTTATAGTTAATAATAGTTTATTGTTATACCTTCAGTCATTTTGAATTTGAATTACCTTGACTTCTGAGAATTTTTTAAAAAGTGTTTTTCTCGTTTTATTTCTGAGCATATAATATGTATAAGACAAGTTTGTACAAGATGTAGTTGTATGCATCTTTTCTGCAAAGATATTTTACAAGTGATTTGCAAACATTTACATCATGTTGACGACTTCATGTGTGGTGCATTTGGAATAGAATTTTCATTAACTAGAGGGTCAGTAAAGAAAAAGTTACTTGAATCATGTTGTAGTTACATTTTCAAGTTGACTAGTTAAGAATAGTAAAAATCCAGAATCTGTCAAAAGTTCTGAAAAATTTGAGATTTACATTTTTTGCCATATCGCCCAGCCCTACTGACACACATATAAAAGATTTCAGAAACCAACACAGTTTGTTAAAATACATATAATAGGCAGTACCTTACTTGTAAAAGGTATTCTTCATTTATTTAAATCTACAAGTGGAAACGTGCAGCAGATATTTCTATAAAACAAAATTGTACTCCAACGTATAATTAAGAGGCTCTGCAATTGGTATGGATGATGAATATTTATATTCTTTAAGAAGCTGAGCTTCATCCTGATTTACCAAACTAAAAAAATATGGATGACTACTTTTGTTAAATGTCCTGACCAGGACTGATAAATGAATTAGAAATGAATTACTCATGAAGAGAGTCTTTCTCAACAATTTACTAGTAAATGGATGCTGTTAAAAATGTCTTAAATCTATTTAATCATGTTAAACTTAAGATCTCCGGTTTGTTTTTGGGTTTAAATTTGGAATAGGCACATTTTAAAAATTTTATAATATTATAATTCAGTTTTAGCTTAGTGTAATTCAAAAGTAATTCATCTTACTTTTGTCACAATCAAAAATATGCATGTATGATTTTTATTTGGACATTTATTGAAATGCCGAAAAACTAATTTTAGACTACTGTCGACGATACAGATTTTTTACAATAATGTGGCTCTAATGGTTTGTCACGGGTGTAGTCCACTGAAGGAAATGAGTGCTGACCCTGTCTGATTCAGTTCCCCAGAACACAGAACATTTGGAGATGTGGATGATTACTCTGTCTGAAGTCATAAACACATTGCTTGCATGGTTTTGTTTCTGCCTCTATGGCTTCAACTTCAGCTGCACTGTGACTGGTTCCCCCTTCAGCGGACTGCCAAACATGTGCAAGACCCTTTGAATTAAGTCCACCTTGTTGGGTTTCCAAAAGTCTTATGACGTCACTTCAGAATTACAGCCCCAAACGTGATAATAATGTCACTGCTATGTATTTCACCTGAATGTTTCCTATATAATTCAGCCTGTATGTTCAGCTGCAAGGAAGCCATTTGTCAGGAAGTTCATGAAAATTACGAAGCCCATTATGGAGCTCAGGGATTTGGTGCCGTTGACACTAGTTGATAAAGTGCCTGTTTATGCCAAAGTGTTTGAACTCATGACAGCTAATTAATAATGTGTTAATCAGTCGTTGAAGGGAACAATGAAAAAATATGGATGATTTTCTGATTCAGAATGCACCTTTAGAACAAACTTCAGAACAGTTTCTTTCAATTAATATTACAAATTCTACATTTTATGGACTTCATAGATTAAACTGAAGAGGTCTAATAATTTTACAATAGTTAAAATAAATCTATTTCATAATAGTGCTTAATAATATTTAAGAGCACCTGTTTTTGTTATCAAAGCACGTTTAATTTGCACCTTTTTTGTGCTTGTTTTTTCCTCCATTCTTTCATCAAAATCCTACCCATCTGCAATTTTCCATTTCTCACCCAGACGTGACCTTCTGCGCCGAACAGAGACAAATCGCTGTCTTTCTTTCCGTTCCTTTATCTTGCTCTTTTGTTACACCAGACATCCAAATAGGTTCACATTTAAACATTCACCCTTTACCTTTTATCTCTCTTTTATTTTGCCGTCCTCTTCTCATGGCTTTAAGGTCACTGTAGAGTTAAGAACAGCGAAATGAGACACAGATTGATAATTAGGAGAGGGAAGCCCCCGTAATGTGATTTATCTCTATGGATTTTCTGTCATACGTGAAGAGTCGATCCTCAAATTGGAGAGGAGGGCCTATTAGAAGGCACTTTGGAGCGTTTACCACTAACTTTGCCGAGGCAGGCTTCAGCGTCTGCCGCCGCTACCGCACCAGACCACTGCCTTTACTGTATTTGTTGTCTGAAGCGGGTGCTGTCCAAGGCTAATTTAATTTAGGCCCATAACACGCAATGGATGAAGCTGAGGGAATTACATTAAAACAAGCTCTAGTGGTTGCTGTAACCTTTCCACTTGATTGCTGTTTGCTAGACGTTGCATCAGAATCAGATAAGAGGCATGGGGGGAAAAATGAAGCCGTGTTGTTTTGTGCTTGGTGGGCTGTTTTCGTTTATTCTGGGTTGAATTCGTACCAGCATCTCACCAGGTTTGTTACGCATCTCTTGATTTATTGATTCTGATTGGGACATTGGTTTTCACAAAGGGTGGCTTATTCATTTACTCTTCTACAATGGGATGAACAGATAAAACCGAATTTAAGTTTTATCAAAGGGATATTTGCAGTGTGAGGTGCTTTGTTAAAGGATCACATTTGAGTTCAAAGGCTTTTCTGATAACAAATTCTGACAAAGAAAAATGTCTCCTTGTGCATTATGGGTAGTTTCTACATTTTTTAGCGTAGCCCAAAGGCATTAGCAAATACATGTCCAGTGTTATTAATCACTGTGACAACAGGCTGGAAATGACCCAGAGTTCCATTTGTTTCCTGTGTGTATGGAGTTGCCGCACACACACACACGCACACACACACACACACACACACGCATGCTCAGGCGTCAACACACACTCTAATGATGTAGTGTGCTTTGTTTTCTACACCCAGTCTGATGGACAGCATTCTACTCTGGTAAAACTAGCACAGGAACACACTTGTGCCTTCAAGTAACTTGTTTGTACGTGACAAAGGTATCATACTGTACAGGTTTTGTATTGATAATTTGAGGGTTCAGTGTGTTAATTGATCATACGAATGAATGCATATAAGAGCATAATTATTGACAAGACCTGTTTTCTTCTGTCTGCAGTCTCAATGTGCTCAGTATGCTGCTGAAAAACGCGACGAGGAGAAGATGTGCGATCACCTGATCAGGGCCGCCAAGTACCGGGATCACGTCACATCCACCCAGCTCATCCAGAAGATTGTAAACATCCTCACAGATAAGCATGGTGCCTGGGGCTGCTCTGCGTTCAGGTACGACCCCAGCCATATAAATTTGATGTATGAAATGTTCTTTTATCAGCTTTGCTGACGCTGTATTATTATATATTTTCACAAACACACTTTTCATTATCTCAAAAATTGCTACAGAAGTATACAAAACTTGACTTGTCTAGCATGACTTTTGGGTTACCAATGAAAGTTTGGCCTTCATTGCAGCTTATTCTGGCCAAGCACACTGTTCACAGCCTGACTGACATGTAAAGCGACCACACCAGCATAATTTTTACCTGCTGTTTTAGGACAAGATTATGTGAAATTTATTAATCAACTAATGACCCAGTTATTAGTTTTTCCTTAAAATCGTTATTGTATCACTGGTTAAAGGGATCGCTCACCCAATAAGTAAATTCTGTCATCATCAAGTGTGCCTATGACATGACTTTGTTTACAACCAGACTTACTGTCTTACTGGAACCTGGGATAAAGCCAACTAATCAGATTGGACCGGTGGACTAATCAGACTGGTGATTTACAGTTAATGCTAGGCCTGTCACAATATCAGATTTTCACTACATTATTATTGTGGCCAAACAATTCACAATCACAAACTTATCATGATATCTATAGAAATAATATAGAAAATCATAAACTAATGCTGTCACTCAAATTCATATTTGTATTTTGTTTAATTGTTTATTTATTTATTGTTTATTTAGTTGTGTTTTCTCTTTTTTTGGCCAAAGAATCACACTCAAAATATGAGTGTCATGGTTTCGCCTGCCATCATCTTTTTCCGATATTATTTTGTGTGGGAGTAGGGCTGGGTATCGTTCAAAAATTTCCGATATCGATACCGATACCTTGAGTTCGATACCGATTCCTGAACGATACTTTTTTCGATACCAATTTTATGAAATCAGTTTTAACAAGATTACATTATCTCAGAAAACTTTGGTTTTATTTTTTTCAGCTTGTTGACATTGATACAGACTCAAAGACTCATCTCCTGAGCCACTGCACAGAGAAACAAAATATATCTAACACAATAAATCAGTGCAAATAATTTTAATAAAGCTCAAACAGTTTTCAGTTTACACTAGTGTTTGTTCGTTTTAAAACGTATAGCTCAGACAGAATCTTCATTTCTATTCATTTATTCTAGGTTGTTAAAGACTTCAAGAAATTGAAAATCTTTATCCACTTTCATAAGTGGGTGTTTTATTTGCCTTCACCATATGTTTTAATGTTATTAAATTCTGTGTTGTAGTATGTCTAATTATTTTAATGCATAAAATCAACTTAATTTATTCAAATTTATTCTTAATATAGCCTTATGAAATGTTTTATTTTTCCTCAGAAATTCTGTGTTCTGTATCTGGTTTTCAAATGAAGGCGTAAAACATTAATTTCATTTATCTTTTAAATTATTGAAAATCAAACTTTATTTATTTATTTATTTTGGCAAACAAAATTTTACTATTAAATTAAAACATGGAAGAAATGTTGTGTGATCATTACTTTAAAAAAAATAGTTTTAATAATTTTAATAGTAGCCTAGTAGTAGCAGTATGTACACTCTGCTGAACAATATTAATATATTTCTGCCGCAGTGTCTTCCAAGTTAAACCGAACTTTTATTTTGACGGGTTGCCATGAATACCTTTACAGTTCTGTGTGTATATGATATGACGCTAGTTTTACTCAAATCAAACGGTAAAATGCTCATGGAGTGACTCTCAGAGCAGTTCTGGAGATGTTGTTCATGTGTTTATGTCCTCATTTAGTGAGACGGCAGACGCTGAAATCACCGCGAGCGTCACGCGCGCTTCAGTCTGTGTGTAATAAACACAACCGCGCGATATAGAGAGCAGACTGCTCTGTACGCTTTCGAATCGCTCTCGCGGATGTCAAACACTGATCAATCAGCGCCGCGTCGCTTCTAGTCAAACACACCTAGTGCTGCAGGCTTATTGCCTCACTGACGTTGATGAGATTAACCCCTTAGGTATCGAAATTTGGTACCGAACGACAAGACGTTTTTCGATACTCGGTGGTATCGAGGCAATTCGGTCGGTGCCTAAAAAGTATCGAACTCGATACCCAGCCCTATGTGGGAGTGGTAGCTACACACTACGTCGTCGTCTTCTTCTTCTTTTTCTTCATCAACTTATTCTTGTTCCATTTTATGTTGGGAAGCAAGCAGCGTAATTGTGTACAACCTGCCACCTAATTGCAGTTGGAGGATCAACCAGTTGGTGGCATTGAATTATGAAATGATTTTGTCTAGCATTAACATGCAATCAATATTTGATTTTTTTTTTTAATATCACGGTTATTGTCAATACCATTTTTCTGTGAACAGACTTTGATCGGTCTATAGTGATAGTTGTGTCATCTTTTCCAAGTACAGTTCAGCTCGCCTCTGTTTTATAGTACACCTGCATCCTCCTGCACCTCATACCAAATCATCCGTAATCATTAGACGTTGTATTATTTACCTCTCTCATAATAAGCTAAACCTACATTTCTGCCCATTATGGGCTCTAATGGAGTCTTACGGTCATGCTTCTGAGCCTGGGTTATGTCTTACTGGTTCAGTTTCTGTGTATGATGCATTGCCATTGGAATGAGATGAAAGCCAGTGATTGCTACCTGGCCATTACTGAAGGAAACATAAGGAGCTGTATTTATTTCTGTAAACACATAGAAATATCCTTTAATGATGCAGTCATGCACTGGTTTTCTCTAATCTAGTTTTCTGCCAAAGACGCTCTTTGACTCTGTAGTTTTTTTGGTTCTTTGTCCTAACAAAATGTGTTCTCTGGAGATTTGGAGGCCTGTCTGCAGTTTGTTGTATCAAGATTTCATGCTCTCTCTCTCTCTGTTCTTTCCTCTCAGTATTCTGCAGTCATATAATGGCAGAGCGCTCTGTTCTCTCTCTTGGCTCTCTCCCCATTACTGGCCTTTATGTAGCAGAGCTATTGATGACTTTTGTAATAGCATGCGATGGGCGCGTGGTGACGCTGGCACAGTCTCAGAGTGTGTTTAATAAATCACAATCAGACCCTGCTGTTACATCAATACTTCTGCTCAATTACCCAGAAGGTCATGGGCAAAAATGCTGGAGAGCTGGGGATCGGTAACTACAGAAGAGAGAACAACATCTGGAAGTAAAAGAAGGAACACACACTAACACACACACACACACACACGCACGCACATACACACTCACACACGCACACACACACACGCACGCACACACTCACACACACAATGCAACATGCAATTTGCAGCTGCTTTTGTACACAGGGTTATTTTCACATCTTGAATTTTAAAGGTGGAAAGGAGTGATTCATTTGGAACTTAGCACGAAAAGGGTTGAAAATATGATTGGAGCGGTTAAAAATGTTGTTATATTTTTAACAGTTTGCGGTTTTGGATTGCTATTTTTTTAACTAAATACGGTTTAAAATTGTGATTTTTGTTGTTTCTTACAATAAACATTGAATAATCATAACTACACAATATTTGTCAGCTAAAAAATATCTGCAATGGGTAACAGGGTTGTAAATAAGCATAAAATAAGCTATTATGTGGTAGGAATTAGAATTTGAGAGCAAAGAAAATAATTAAATATAAATACATATGTTTGTTTTTTAAAATTCTATTTATTCTATTTTGTCTTGTTTTTCTTTAAATATTCTTAAAATATTGGATAACAGGGTGGACAAACGCAGTTAACAACAACAGATGATAAGAACAAGCGATGATACTTTTTGGCTGTTGGGTGAAAATCATGTTATAACAGGGTTGGATCTGTGTGGAACACATAATTTTTTAATGACTCAGAATGAATTATTATCAGTTAAAGAAAGGTGCAACTCTCACTCTAGAAAGAAAAAAAATGTAAATTTATTAGTTTAAAACAAGTAACATTTCAGCCATTGTCAAGGCCTTCATTTGAGGCATTTTTTTAGAATTATTTGTACAAATATTTTTACAACAACAAATTAAATATCAGTTCCATCGTGTCAACATGATGTTGTTGTGTGGTATTACATGTTGATATTAGCATATTAAGAAGATCAAGACCTTGGAAGAAGATCAAATTCAGGCCGAATCAGCTGATACTTTATTAGACAATAGTTATTAGGTTTCACAATAAATTGATAGGATCTGTGCCTGTAATACTTTAAAAAGTCATGAGACCAAAGTGTACCATATTCATAGAGAATGCCACTTGTTCATATTGGTTTTGCTGTTAAACTATTAGAAATTACACACTTCCACCATTTTAGGTAACAAAAGAAAACAACAGCATTAAAGCGTTGAGAGACAACACACACACACATAGCGAAATCTTGTTTTTTCACCTTCATGAAAATGAAATCAGATCCCTCAAAGGGCACTCAGCTGCCATGATTACACCCTTTTGTTGGGAGTGTTAAATTTGCAAGCCCGCTAGCTCCCCCCTATAAAGACGTATTCCCCAAAGTTTCCATTCAATAAAAAGCTGAAAATGAAAATATTATTTTCCTCCCTGGCTGATGGTAGTTGTTGTTTCCTCATGGCAGGCATCTAATATCATCTGACACCTACTGACCCGCCTGAATGCAATTTGTGTCTTAATATCCAGCTTACAGCAGCCCCGTCCTCAGGAGAGTTGAGGTGTTAGGTGATTTTCTCTCTCTC